>JAKTSR010000359.1:0-10967 GCA_030580325.1 Sugiyamaella sp. yHKS617 | reverse complement strand
ACCCCGCTGTACTTGCTGCGCGAGCGTGTCTCCCGGGATTGCCTCCTCGAGCGCAGCGAGAGGAGCAGCGGGGTCCGGGGCAGCGCCCCGGCCGCCGGAGGCTCCCCGCCGACCACCGAGGTGGTCCTGCAGGCCCGGAGTCACGGCACATAACGAGTTCCGGGAGCTCTGCGGCGCCCGGCAGCAGGATAAGCGAGCGGCCGGGTTAAGCCAGCCAAGGACCCCGGCGCCGGGGCTATCCGGCACTGACCCAGCACACCTGCCTCATCTGACGGCACGCCCTGAGCGAGGTGAGCTACAGGTCCGGGCAGTGCCTGCCACCAGAGCAGAGGTATTGTCGGCCCAGAGACGTCCAGCCCTGTTGGCGGCAAGCGGCGGTACCGGGCACGCGCATTCGCACTGGCGCGTCAAAGTCAGCGTGGCAGCGGCGTGGAGCCAAAACGGCTAGCGGGAGGCAGGAGTTGACTGGCACGCAGGTGGGCCGGCCGGCCGGTAGTAGCTAGCAGGTCGAGCGTGGCAGCGCGCGACGGGCACGGCCGGTAAATCAATAAATTACATTCATTACCTTGATTCAGCTTGACCTTGAAAATAACGTCAACGTTTAACAATAAAGTTAGAGGACACATAATATAACTGAGGACCTCGGGGCTGCGAGAGCGAGGAGTTTGCGGGGCCTAACCGACGACCAATTGTTTTCTGGGGCTGCGTAGATTAGTATATTTTTCGGTTTATTGAATTCCTCGTTTTCCGGGTTTTAAATTTTTCGTGTTTGGCCGTTTCTTTCATTTGTAGTTCCTGTATTGGATTTTTTTCATTTCGCTTATATCACAAACGGAAAATACTGGCCTCTGCTGTTCCGCCGTTGATCTGGAAACACGTTCTGGCAGACAACAAGAAAAATCGAAATTCGCATCCAGCGTCTTCTCACCTGTACATTCTGTTTCTGTGAGGTGATTGTTTATGGTGGTTGAGAAAGTAAGTAGGAGCTATGGAAGAGAGAGCAGTGGAGCGGAGTGGAGCAGAGAGGAGTGGAGCAGAGAGGAGTGGAGCAGAGGGAGTGGAGCAGAGTGGAGTGGAGCAGAGTGGAGTGGAGCAGAGGGAGTGGAGCAGAGTGAATGGACGAGCATTGGGCCTGAGAAATGAGAAGCAGGCTGGTATAGGCTGGTACAAACTGAGTTCGCAATGGACTAGACGGGCAGTAGCGATTGATAATAGCGATTGATAGCAGTGATTGGTCACGACGACTGATATATGACTGATTGCAGTCATGGTATTACGTAGACCTAAATGTGTGAGGCACGAATAGTTTACGATATCCGACGGTGTGATTGTGTCTGCCAGAATCCCAGCACAATCTCAATCGGCTTTGCTGTGCTTATTCAGTGTCTTTATCGCTTTCAAGGACGGGAAGATGTTCAAAGCTACAGAACTGGTAAAACATCTGCATCAGTAGAGTTGTCGAGGTCAAGTCGAGTGCAAGGGAGTTGAGTCCAATCCAGGTATATACTATATACCTAGATGAACTGACAACCGCTCAGAGTGGACTCAGGCTCAACCAGCTACGCTGATATTATCATGCCCCAGTTTTGACTTTTAAGCTTTGGCCAGCCTGTCTCTTCGCCTTTGCCAGTGCCACGTCTCCATCACCCCAAACTACTCTACTTCATCTCCAGTGCATTGCTCAAAATCAAATCACTGATTGAGACTAAGTTCATATATAAATTTATTTCCTAGCCGCTTTCGCCGCTCGTGCTACGCTTGAAACATCTCTCACAAATCAACCGCCCAATACTAACCTTATTATTTATAGCCTCGTCTAGATTTTTATCCGGTTCCGAAACTAGCCTCCGCGTTTCGTTTCGTTCATCATATCCAAATCAAGATTGCCCGCAAGCTAGCTGGCTAGTTATTTCGCTTCACTGGTGCTACTGCTACTAAACCGGTCTTCTCCAGCTGTTCTTGCATTCAAATTAATTTATTCAATCATTCGTTTGTTTCTTTCTTGCTTATGAGACTGCTGTGATCCGTGTTCCCTGACTATTTTGCTCTTTGTGCTCTTTTTTGGTAAGTCTCATTCCTTCGCACGCGAAGTTGAGCGGCTGCTTGGGCACTCCGCCGTCTTATCAACCATCCGTATCATCTCATCTCTCTGGCTTGTTCAATCTGTGTACATCTCTGTCTGGTATAACATCTCTGTCTATCAGCACTGTGTATCTGTACAGTATTGCCAGTTTATATGAATTGCTGTGCTGCTGGCACATTCCTGGTACAGCGAGACCGGTTGCTCCGGCCTACTGCATTGACCGAACAGACAGCTCACAGTGCTGGTAACAACTACCACAATTCTTATATCGTTCTCTGCTAACCACAATCAGCGTAAAGCTCGTTGCAGCTTATCCTACAGCCCAAGTTTCAGAGCCGGTCGTTTTGATAAAGTTTTGCTTACTTATCTAGACAGTAGAGACTCTACAATATGCCGCCTCGAACTCCCACTCCACCGCATGAGGCATCGGAAACCTCGTTCCGATCCAACAACCCCTTCTTATCAGATGAGGAGGGTGTGGAAATCCACAGGGCAAGCCCGTCTGCAATTGGCAATGCCGCAGCCACGGCCTCGTCTCCCAACAATAGCATGTCCACGGTTGAGTACGGCCGTACTCTATCACATATGAAGAGCCCACGATTGGCAAGCACAGGCTCGCCTCAAAAGCCTCCTAGAGCTATTTTACAAGCATCGTCTTCATCGTCGGATCGCAACCGAGCCCAGCCCCAGCGCCATATCTCGTTTGCCAACAGGAGCCCAATAGGCACCCCCAAAAGCACCCGGTCCTGGGACGAAGAAGACGAGAATGCCGATGAATTTGTCGAAGTGCTACATTCCAACATCAAAAACGGCAATACTAGCACCATAGCATTAGCATCAGCAGCGGCCATGACCGCAGGTCATGCTGGGGTTTCCTTCTCGATGAGAACGCAAGGCAGCGATGACAGCGAGTTTGGCAAGGACGATACTGGGTACAGCGAAGTAGAAAGAAAGCCCACCGTCATGAAACGGACTCGATGGGGTACTCAACGCCACAAAAAAGGCCGTCCCCAGGCGCCCAAGCGGTCCAAGTCGATCTTCAGTCGCAACCCCTCGAGCAGCAACGTCAACGACCACTCCAACAACAGCCACAGCCGGACCCACAGCCGAAGCAACAGCCACGGCCACCACGGCACCATGCATGACAACGACTCGTCCGACTCTCTAGTCGACGACACCCCCCAGAGCCGAAAAATCTACTTCAACACGCCGCTGCCGGCCGAGCTCCTCAACGAAGACACAGGCCTGCCGCTGGTCGACTACCCCCGCAACAAGATCCGCACCACCAAGTACACGCCGCTCTCGTTCATCCCCAAAAACCTGTTCTTCCAGTTCCAGAACGTGGCCAACGTCTACTTCCTATTTATTGTCATTCTCGGAGTAAGTGGTCGCCGCAGGCGCTCCCGCAGCCGTCGAACCCGCACTAACCAAACAGGCATTCCCGATTTTCGGCGTACAGTCGGCTGGTATGGCCGCGGTACCCATTATTGTGATTGTGTGCATCACAGCCGTCAAGGACGCTATTGAGGACTACCGGCGGACGATACTCGACCTTGATCTCAATAACACGGCGACCGAGATTCTGGCATACAACCACAACTACAACGTGACGGACGAAAACGTTTCGTACTGGCGGAGATTTAAGAAGGCCAATACAAGACTCATGATGCGCATTATTCGCTCTATCAACAAGGGCAAGGAGCAGCGCAGGCTGAAGAAGATAGGCAAGTCAGACGGCAGCGAGGACGACTCGTTTGGCCACGAGCTGACCAGAGCGACTACTATCCACTCCATGCGTAACTCGTTCTCCATGTCGGAAATGGGCGCTGGCAAAAATGCCGGCAGCTATGATTACCGTCGAAACAGCTATGCCATAGATGAAAACGACTCTAGGAATCCGTTTGCGGACTCGTCAGCCAAGGTCAGAGATGAGCGTGTGGCGGCCCCTATTATAGATAACAACAGCGGGTCGCCTGGGAAGGCTCGGTTCAGAAAGGACTTCTGGAAGAATGTTCGAGTCGGTGATTTCGTGCGCATTCGCAACAATGACGAGATCCCGGCCGATATCGTTGTGCTGTCCACTTCGGACGGCGATGGAGCATGTTATATCGAGACCAAGAACTTGGATGGAGAGTCCAATTTGAAGGTCCGCCAAGCACTGAAGTGTGGTGAAGGCATCAAGCATTCGGACGACTGTGAAAAGAGCAAGCTCTGGATAGAATCAGAAGGCCCCATGCCCAATTTATATGCATACAATGGTGTTGCCAAGTGGCTGGATAACAGTGAGATCAGTAGCTTGGGTGCAGGTGGCAGCTACGGCTATCAGGATGACCCTGAGCAAGCTACTCGGTCAGAGCCGATATCCATCAACAACGTGCTACTCAGAGGATGTTCACTGAGAAATACTGAATGGGTAATTGGTGTGGTTATTTTCACTGGTGTTGAGACCAAGATCATGCTCAATGCCGGCGCCACGCCAACAAAGCGAAGTAGAATCTCGAGGGAACTGAACATCTCTGTGATGTTCAATTTCATTCTCTTATTTATTCTCTGTTTCCTGTCTGGTGTATTGAATGGCGTGGAATTCGGTAAGAGCCATACTTCGATTGACTACTTTGAATACGGATCGATTGGAGGCAGCCCCCCTGTTGACGGTCTTGTCACATTCTGGGCGGCTGTCATCCTGTATCAGTCATTGGTGCCCATTTCGCTTTATATTTCCATTGAGATTGTCAAGACTATTCAAGCATTCTTCATTTACAGCGACTACCATATGTACTACGAGCCGATTGACTATCCCTGCACGCCCAAGTCGTGGAATATCTCGGACGATTTGGGTCAAATCGAGTACATTTTCTCTGACAAGACAGGTACCCTGACTCAGAATGTCATGGAATTCAAAAAGTGTACGATAAATGGAATGGCATATGGCAAGGCATACACGGAGGCAATGGCTGGCATGCGAAAGCGTGAAGGAGTTGACGTGGTAGAGGAGGCCCAGAGAATGAAGGCCGAGATTGCTGCCGACAAGACGGATATGATTCGCTTGCTGCAGGGCATTAGCGACAACAACCAGTTGATAGATGATGAAATGACGTTTATTTCGTCTCAATTTGTGCATGATTTGTCTACTGGAAAGGATAGAGAGCAGCAGAAGGCCAACAGCCATTTCATGCTGGCGTTAGCCTTGTGCCATTCAGTTTTGACCGAGAAGAGTAAAAAGTATCCTGGTCGCTTGGATTTCAAGGCCCAGTCCCCTGACGAGGCTGCTCTAGTGGCCACGGCCCGGGATCTTGGATTCAGTTTCCGCGAGAGGACACAAAAGGGTGTCATTCTCAATGTTCAAGGTGTGGAGCAGGAATATCAGATCTTGAATACTCTCGAGTTCAATTCTACGAGAAAGAGAATGAGTGCTATTGTCAAGTTCAAGGCCGGTCAGGACGGATGTGAGAAGGATAGGATCCTGCTTATCTGTAAGGGCGCTGACAGTGTCATCTATTCGCGTCTGAAAGCAGGCGAACAAGAGATTCTTCGGAAGGAGACTGCTTTACATCTGGAACAGTTTGCCAACGAAGGTTTGCGTACCCTGTGTATTGCTGAGCGTGAACTGACTGCTGAGGAGTACCACGATTTCAACCGCCGCCACGAACTTGCTGCTGCTGCCATTGTCAACCGTGAAGAGAAGATCGAAGAGGTTGCCGATGCGTTCGAGCGCAACCTGACTCTGATTGGCGGCACTGCCATTGAGGATAGACTACAAGATGGCGTGCCCGAATCAATTGCTCTGCTCAGTGACGCGGGTATCAAGCTGTGGGTGTTGACTGGTGACAAGGTCGAGACTGCTATCAACATTGGTTTCTCCTGCAACTTGCTGGACAATTCTATGGAGCTTTTGGTTATTCGCATAGATGACAACTCCTTGAGCAGCGCCACTAGAGTCATTTCTGACTACCTCTACAATTATTTTGGAATGAGAGGAGATCTCGACGATCTGGCCGAAGCCATGGAGAACCATGACCCGCCTTCGCCCAAGTTTGCTGTTATCATTGACGGAGACAGTCTGAAACTGGCGCTCAGTGACGAACTGAAGACAAAATTCCTGCTGCTGTGCAAACAGTGTAAATCTGTTCTGTGTTGTCGTGTGAGTCCTGCACAGAAGGCTGCTGTTGTTCGTCTTGTGAAGACTACACTGGGTGTTATGACACTTTCTGTCGGTGATGGTGCCAATGATGTCGCCATGATTCAGGAAGCAGATGTCGGTGTGGGTATTGCCGGCGAAGAGGGCCGCCAAGCTGTCATGTCATCAGACTATGCTATTGGGCAGTTCCGTTTCTTGACGAGATTGTTACTTGTCCATGGCAGATGGTCTTATAAGAGACTGGCTGAGATGATTCCCAATTTCTTCTACAAGAACGTTGTGTTCACATTTGCTCTGTTTTGGTACGGCATTGAGTCCAGTTTTGATGGTGCTTATCTGTTTGAGTACACGTACGTCATGTTTTTCAACCTGGCTTTCACGTCTTTGCCCGTTATTTTCATGGGTGTTTTGGACCAGGATGTGAGTGATGTCATTTCTTTGCATGTTCCTCAGCTGTATCGCCGAGGTATTCTGCGACTAGAATGGACTCAGGCAAAGTTTTGGAGATACATGGTCGATGGTTTCTACCAGTCATTTATTTCCTACTTTTTCCCGTATTTTGTCTATTGGACTGGCATGTTTGAGTCGTCTACTGGCAGACCCTTGAACCACCGATTCTGGATGGGTCTGGCAGTCTGTTCGATTGCGGTCGCCTCGTGCAACATCTACATTATGACCAATCAGTATAGGTGGGACTGGCTCTCACTTCTGATTAACGTGATTAGTACGTTGCTGGTGTACTTCTGGAGTGGTGTCTATTCGAGCTCGACCTTTTCTGATGAATTCTACGGAGCCGCTTCTGAGACTTTTGGATCCTTGATATATTGGGCAGTCCTGCTTGTTGGAATTGTAGGGGCACTTCTCCCACATTTCTCACTGAAAGCGTATCAACAAATATTCCATCCTAAAGATATCGACCTTATCAGAGAAAGATGGTACCTGGGAGACTATGACGGACTTGATCCAGATGCGCCACAAGACTTCGGTGGTAATAACAAGGGCCCGGACATTGCTCCCTATAAAGGTTCATTCAAAGGGTCTTCGATGAGTGATGGGTCAGGGGCAACTGCAACCTCGTCATTCACACCGAATTCGCTGAACAAAAGACTGTCTAATAGCATGCCTTGGAAACGTAAGTCACACTCTCCCCAGGCTACCGACTACAGCTTCGGCAGCGACCAGCCTAGAGAAATGACATCGCCGGATTACATCAGATTTGGTGGCGACCAGATCAAGTCCGAGGAGTATGATTTCGACGCAGGCGATTCAGACAGACGTCAGCCTTCGGCTCCCTACCGAGCCAACTCGACAACAGGGAGAAACAACTACCGCCGACAGTCGAACATCGACGAGCACACAAGACAGTCGCTCGACGTGATGAGACACAGCCTGCGAATGGAGCAGCCCATGCCTCGGTCGTCAATCGACAACGGCATCCGAACATCAATGGATACTACGGACCTCACCACCGCCGAAGGATTAATGCATGTTATGAGTAGAGAGTAACCAATAATTTATATTTATCGTATGACAATATATTTTCTGTATAGTAAGCGAGCACTCGGCGTGACTCCGGCGCTGCCTCAGACACCCGCCTCCGGCGGCCGGAGCGCTGCCCCGGACCCCGCTGCTCCTCTCGCTGCGCTCGAGTCGGGCTACTCCACTGTGAAGCCCGCTCACACGAGGGGCCCCCGCTCGGGAGGAGCCACTGGACCAGGACAATGCCTCAGCCACCGGGGGCAGCAAGCCTTCTTTGGAGTTCTGATAGTGCCCCCGGACCCTCCTGCTCCTCTCGCTACGCTCGAGTAGGTCTTCTCCACTGCGAACACCCCGGAAGTAGCCTGCTGCGCAGCAGCAGCAGCCACGGGGTCTGGGGCAGCGCCCCAGCTGCCGGAGGCAGTCTGAGCCCGAGAATAATTCCCATACTAATCATGCTTGGTCATACAAATACAGAAGTACAGAAACGAACTATATATACCAAAGCAACAACAAAAAAAGAAACCCCATGAACGTTTCATCATCATCGTCATTAATATTCATCATTAGTTTTTGAAGTACGCGTCCTTCCAGGCGTAGTACTCATTCAGGCGCGAAGTGGCGTAGTTGGCGTAGTCAAAGTCAATGTCGCTGATGGTTGACTGAATAGCCGACCAGATGCCCCAGTAGAAGCCAGGCATGCCCCACCACGAGACCAGCTCTTGAATGAGACTATCGATGTCGGCCTCTGTTACATGGGTGGTCGATGGACCGCCTGAAAAATGGTTGAGAGCCGACAGGTAGTGGAAGGCCCAGTAGCGCAGCACCGGGTTTGATTTTGAAGGTTCTGGGATCAGCTCGGTCTTGCACTCGAAACCTTGCCATTCCATGAAATGGTTGGCCAGGTCAAAACCTCGTGGAGCCGGCATGGCGTACTCATAATCGATGAATGTCACTAGTTGTGAAGGGGTGTATGCAGCTTTTGATGCGACGAGTTTCGAGACATCTCTGTTGGTGATATTTTCAGCGGATTCAGACTTCTGCCAGGATTCGGGAACGAGAATATTACCGCTCAGCAGATCACAGTGGGATACGACCTCGGGACTGGCTTTGCCAATGGTCTCTCTAATCCACACTAGCTCTTTCTTCAGGTCTGCCTTGTCTACTTTCACTACGCCATTGGGCATGGTATCGACCCATTGTGAAAGCACATCCCAGATATCTTTGGTAAATTTAGGCTGTTGCCCTGGCAAAGACGAGAATTTTCGCTTGGTGTCAGTTATTTGAGTCTGGATAATGTCTCTGTCGAGCTTTACGTGCCACTCGGCCAGCTTGTTGGACACGCCGCGAATTATCTCTGCATCGGACAGATCCGTATAATGACAAGATTTTGCTGGGATGAAGCCATAGATGAGTCCATTTGCAAAGCGGCTATACAGTGGCGGGGCGAGACCCAACGAGTACAGGCTTAGGTGGGTCGCAAATTCTCTATCTCGGTCGATGATAGCGCTGGTTCCGTTGCCATAAGCACGAACCAGAAACTCTCGTTCAATCGCAGAGCTGACGCCTGCAGTTCTATAGACGCCGTGGAGGAGTACGTTAGTGATGCCGCCTTTTAATTCCGACACTTCCAAGGTATATTTATGCTGGGGAGGAGGTGTCGTGTTACGTGAAAATACCTTTAAAACGAGTTCTTTAACGGTGGAGTACGGGTCGGTACTGGATTCAGGCAAACCGTGGTTCAGAGTCAGCGTGTATTCCATGGCGTATAACGGATCATATGAAGAGTCGACCGAGGTCGAAGAAACCAGCGATTCTGAAGCAGCAAGCGTAGTAGATGGTGAAGACGAGTCTTTCGTCGACCCATGGCTATGGCTCTTTGCAGGGGCATTTTCGTCGTTCGCAGTTCCCGAGGTCTTGGACCTCTGGGCCTCGAGAATCACAGGTTCGAGCTTATTCATTATTGTTTCGTGAGCAGAGGTCTCACAAAAGAAGAACCTGTTCTACTGACTTAAAACAACTGAACTCTTCCGGGATGAGTGGTATCTGCTATGTGCGTGGCTAGGCAGTCGGCTAACAGTCAAATCTGCAATATCGAACACGCTCAATGGTATATAACAAATGACGAAGCGAAATGGAGAACAAGATTACCGGCAGATTTATACAGCGAGGAATCACTTTCTGTCCTTATTTCTTTCGTTCTTTGCCGCAGTTGCTTCTGAAACTGCTTCGGCTTGCCAGGTTTTACCGCGCTGACCAGGTATAAATGCACTTCGGGATCCCTTAATTTTGGCAGGAGCGTAGCACCCAACAGTACGCGCTTGATTTACTAGCAAGAAACAAGACAGACTCGCGAAACCAGAACACCAGAGCGGGTTCAGAACAACACAAAAACCACTTAGCAAAGGGGGCAGCAAACAAAACCAAAAAAAAAACCACGGTCGGTTCCAGATTTATTCCAACTCTGTCAGAACTGGGCGTACACATCCTTATATAGCCATGCGCCGAAATGGCCATCAACGCTCGAACAGGCAATGCCTGCGCCGAGCTGGGCCGCCCGACATCGTCCACGCCTGTATCGGGGTCAGCCTGCTCCGGCGGCCGGGGCGCTCCCTCGGAACCCGCGGTTCCTCTCGCTCCGCTCGAGGAGGGTCAGTCCACTGGGACCATCCCAGTTCTGTTAGAAAAGCTCCTGTGTAGCAGGAAACAACAGGGTCTGGTGCACTGCCTCGGCTTTCCGAGTCACGTCAGGGACGGGTATCACTATACCGGTCCGATCCCTGACTGGCCATAAGCCCAGCCAGTCCCGGGAGGGCGCCGTCTCGGACCCCATTGTACTCTGTCTCACGGAGAAGAGTGAGTGCCAGTAGTATCCGGAGGCAGCGGTGCTGGCGTGCGTCGAGTCATGTAAAAACAGCCAGGGGCCACAAGACCCCTATATGAAAGTTCACGGAAGTAACGGTGCACTGCCCAGTGCTGCTAGGACCGCATTTAGCAATATCACGCAGCAGAGTGCACGCGATCCTATGCCTCGAACGGCATCTCCTCGCGTGCAGGTCTTCACATGCTCGCCAGCTTTGCTCACAATTATGGCATCTGTGCCCTCCAGGTGCCCTTCGCAGGCCTCCGGCAGCCGGGGTGCCGATCGATATCTCGGCTTATCGCCGGCTTATCGTGCAGCTTTGTTTACTTGGGCACTCAGGGGGCACTGGGGGCACTTCGGTGCTCAGGGCTGTCTCCACGCGCCTCCGGCGGCCGGGGCGCTGCCCC
>JAKTSR010000358.1:0-10981 GCA_030580325.1 Sugiyamaella sp. yHKS617 | reverse complement strand
CCGGCTCATGGGAAAAATCAGGCCATGTGATAGCACCCCTTGCCGCTCTTGCCAGGTCCAGCGATGCAGCTAGCCCAAGTCCTCTCAGTGCTTCCGCGCCTGGGATGGAGCTTTTACAGCAAACTCTAATGGTCTGTGCTCGGTGCTAGGAGGAATCAGAGATAAGTCAGGAGATGATGTGCAGAACCCCACTGGAAATGCAATTTAGAGATGGCAGCAGACGCCTTGAACCCCAGCTTTGGTGACCAGCAGCCGGCCTAATGCTGGCCGGCGCTGGTACAGTGGTGATGTCAATGATCACTGCGTCAAGGCGGATTGATGGACTCTCCTGGCAGCTCGAGTAGGCCAAGGCAGCAGCTCATAAATGAGGGATATCAGAGCATGTTACGATCCTGAACTACGGGCTTCGGACGCTTCCTATAAGGTTGATCTACGCATATCTGTCAGGACTATAATGCTCTGTGTGTTTTTAACTTTAGAGAGTCAGGGGTTCTAACCAAAGGAGGACAGATCTGAGACACGGCCTGGTCGAACCGTTCAGCTGGTGACGGTACGGACCGAGGCTAGCGCGGGACTCGCGGGGACCTCGCGGAGCTGTCGCCCTGCTCGAGCGCAGCGAGAGGAGCCACGGGGTCCGGGGCAGCGCCCCGGCCGCCAGAGGCGCTCCTGGCCAGCCGCCAGGCCCTGCCATCAGGCTGAATGGCGATCAAACACTAATTTCTTTTCGGCCAGCGCCAGGACCTATGAGGCACAGGACCTGCCTATGGTGCTTCACGAACCGCTCGCTGGTTTTGTGATAGCCGTCGGTGCACATTCCCGGTTCTCCTCGAACAGCAAGGCGCCATGCGCAGACCAGACAGGAGCAGAACCGGCGCCAGGGGTACGGGTAGAGGAGTGAAAGGGGCGCTGAAACAGTGATTCTGGCACACAGGGCGAGTTCCAGCTCAGCATAGGGAATTGATAGGACTGACAACAAAGCTTAAGTGGATAGAGTTCGCAGGTGCAGTATAGTTTGCATGGAGCAGGAAAACTGGACACATACAATATACACAGCAATCTGAAACGTGCATGTAGCCCGTCCGGCAGAGGAGGGCCAGTTCGGCGAAGGTTTGTAGTTGACGTGCGAGTGAAACATTGTTTCGGTGCCGTGCTCGAAGCAAGCGGTGCTGAATGCTTGAGCTGGCCAGAAGTCCTTGTTACGGAAATGCAATCTTGTTTCAGGATAAGCGATCCATATGTGTGGATGCACTGCCGGTATCCAGATGGGCTTTGAGTATGCATGGGGAAGATGCAGACTGCATAGGACAAATGCAAGCTTACAACGGCAGTCATGCAGTGACAATCATAAATAATAGCACTATTGCAGTATGCATAGCTGTAACAATCATACATTGCAGAGCACCTGTAGATCTCTTTTGATATGCCTCGAGGAGGTTGGTCGAGCTGACATGCACAGGCCGTGGATCTCTCAGGATGGAAAGCTTCTCGGAGGAAGCGGGGTTTGACATGCACAGCGAGCGAGCGAGCGAGCGAGCGATGAAAGATCCGAGGTAGTTTGAAGGGAGGTGCGTCGGTGTTGTAGATATTTGTTGTTATTATTGGCTCTTTGCTATTCGCTATCATTGGTTATGATTACAGTTGCTTGCTGGCCCGACGCGGAGTCGGATTGCCCTGCTGCCTGCTTGATACGTGCGTGAACCAGCCCTCGTTCCTGCACCACGGAGTTTGGTCCCGTCACTAGATACACCAAGAGAGATAGATGCATTTCATTTGCCCGGACAGCAACGCAGGCACGGACAGCACCAAACTAAAGCTGGTTGGTGGTCCTGTGCTCTTATTGGATACGGTAATCAACGCCGTCCACTTAATACCATCCTCCGGGCAACCGCATCTGCCACCCCTTCTTGCTGGTGCTTTCAAGTTAAGCCTCCGGGGAATGGGGCGCTGCCCGGGACCCCGCTGCTCGCTTCGCCGGGTCAGGCACAAGTGCTGGAGCCTGAGCAAGCACCACCGGGTTCCAGCGCCTACAAGCACATCGTCAAGCACGTACCTTCCACTCAGCGAGTGCCCAATTGCTTGCGCTGCTTGTGCTGCTTGCGCTGCTTGTGCTGCTTGCGCTGCTTGTGCTGCTTGCGCTGCTTGTGCTGCTTGTGCTGCTTGTGCTGCTGCTTGTGCTGCCTGTGTTGTGAACCAACCAGAATGAACGAACCGACGTGCTACCCGCTCCTCGTTTATTTTTTATATTTCATTCGTTTTCATTTTTATATTTATTTTATTTTTAAGCCGTCACCCGCTTTCTTTTCTCTCTCGCCCTTAGTCCCTCGTGTTTCATGAGCTCGCTACCAGCCATCCGGTCAGAGACCAATTCTCGGTCGAGGCAACCAAACGTCGCATTTCTTTTGCCCACACCACTCGCTTCTGTAACAGGCCAGCCTGCATGTCATCATCTCCTACTCAATTGGGACGTTTTGTAACCGTTCGCACGGACAATCCCCCATCAGTCAGATCGCCACTGTATGCACCACCACTATAACTCTGTTACTGTTTGGCTTTCCTATTTAGTTGGCACGGTGCATAGCGGGAATTTGAAATGAAATTATAGTTGAAGGCTAAGCATGAGGGCCCACTGAGTGAGAAGACGTGAAGACCTTGGACTGGAGAAGGCCATGTCCAGTAGGGATTTTGAATTTTGGAGCACCGTGGATTTTGGAACAGCTTCCAGAGGAACTCCAGTCAAGGACCTGCCTGGTCTGCTGCTGCAAAGTACTAGTATCACTGTACCATTAGAACTTGCGACCATTGCTGCCCAGTCGTTGCGAAATGAATTAATTCCTCTTCTGTTTCACATTGACGCTTCGTGCCGTCTCGCTACGCTACTGTGGACCTATAAACGACCGTCACCGTTGGAAGCGCGGACCTGCAAGTTTGTAAACAGAGGAGATCCTCGCAGGTGCAGGCAGACATGAAACAAAACCACATTACCGGAAATACATGCAAACAACTCGAGTTGGACATTTTTCATTTTGATGTTGAAAGTTTTCCTAACATGGCAGGACATTATTAAACCAGGGTCTTAGCGAGCAGGCACTAGAGAATGTCAGTCTAATGAAATTTAATATCTGCGGCAGGCGCCCATGCCTCCGGCGGCCAGGGCGGCCATGGCGCCGCCTCGGAGTGCTTGGCTTCTTTCGCTGCGCTGGGGCAGGCTGGTGGGTCCGCGACGAGGGTTTGCGGAGCCGCCAGAGCTCGCGAAACGAGCGCAGCGGGGTCTGGGGCAGCACCCCGGCCGCCGGAGGTCCCAGAAGAACCCTGTCTCGCCGGCCAGCTGGGTCCAGTGGTCGGCGCACAAAGCTAGACGAGTGGAGCCTAGTGGAGTCTGAAAGCAGTCGACATAACTCTCTCGACCGTCTAAAGATGCGAGTTTATAGTGGTAAGACGAACAGACGAATAAGCTAACTTTAAAGTGGCTCGCTTAAGATAAAAGCTTTCATGCTCTGACAGTCGTATGGTACTGAGCGCTGACACCTGCCTGACACCGCTCGACACCGCTCGACACCGCTCGACACGACCTGAAACTTGCCTGACGCCTGTCTGACTCTTGCCTGACACCGACACTGAGCTCACCCTTCCGCCCGGAGCTTGTTTGGCGCTCGCCTGGCTCTCATGTCTGATATGGTGACGCCTCGTTATAGAGAGGTTATACTTTCATCGTATGAAACTTTGAATGCTATTTGCGCCTGCTATAACTGCCGAAAATATGCCTTTGTATTATTAGCACCGCCTCTGTTCACTCTTTCCAGCACGTCTGTATGTTGAACCAGTTCTAATTCTATAGCCTATTGAACCCAGCTCTATAACCAATTCTAACTAGCTTGTTAAGTTCTCCCTATATCTAATTCTAATTCTATGACCTATTCAATCCAGTCCAGTTACTGTTCTTGAGACTGTTCAATTGTGTATCCAACCCTATATCCAACTTCTATTCTACCATATCAACATCCCGTTCTCCATCTTATCCTACCCCTCCACCTACATGGCCGTTCTCTTCCATCCTTCTCCTCCACCAAAAGCAATATACGGAACTGAAAAAGCACTGTTTATTTGTATGCAGTACCTGGTAAGTTATTCCGTCTATATTTGGCGAGACCCCCACTAATCGATAAGTGAATCTCCCGAAAGACGAAGAAGAGCCAAACGGGGCCAGTTAGGACTGACCCCGAGCTTGTGAAACATTGCCAGCTGGATCAAAACTGGCCTGGCTGCGAACGGAACGCTAGCCGGCTGCCTAGACGCAGGCCCAAAGCGTGCGCCGACTCTGAAAGCAGCCCTAGTCTCTCCCCTGTGACCAGCCTGAGGCTGGAACAATAAAGTTCACAACAATGAATGCTTATTGTACGTCCTCAGAATGAGCGAACCTGTTTAGCCTTTAACTCTGATTTCTTATCGCGACGAGGCCACCGGTACCTTAATCCGCTAAGCGATATCGCGGTGCTCCGGCCCCGGCCCCGGCCCGGGAGTGCCTCCGGCGGCCGGGGCCCTGCCCCGGACCCCGCTGTGCTCGCTTCGCGAGCGGTGCTGGCTACGCGGAGCCAAGGATCTCCTCGAGCACAGCGAGATGAGCCACGGGGTCCAGGCGGCGCCCGCCCTGGCCCCCGGAGGCGCGCCCCTGAATCGCTCGCGGCCGGGCCCTGAGTGTTCCGCTCAGGGACCCCTGGCTGCATGTCCCAGCGGCTTGAGGCCTGGGGCCAGCACTGGAGGTGCAGGACCAGGCCAGACGGCCTTCAGAGCAGCAGCGTGCAGACAGGCCCAGCTGGGGCCAGGCCGTCGCCGAGTCTGAGGTGAGTACGTAGGTACGAGCAGGTCGAGTCCCGGCAGGAAGCCACGAGGGGGTGCCCGGGGCGCTGTGGCTGGTGACGGTGGCTGGGAGGATTGCCGGCCGTTTAGCAGATACCTCGCGAAACGGTTTCCAAACGGTCTTCGCCTATCACCTGCTCGAGACGAATCTCCGAGCCAGCCAGGTCCCCGCCGTTTGCCAATAATTATGTCCAGGGACTGGCTGATATGGCGGCATTGCTTTTGGCACGCGCTTGCTTTTGGTTAACGTCAATTTTTATACCCCCTCGTCTCCAGTTTATACCCCGTCCCCTCGTCTACCCCTCGTCGCTCCTCATTTCTTTTAGGCACTTTGATAGTCGGTGCATAAAATTGCAGGTTAACCCGTTGGGTTAGCCTTGAAAGCGTAACAAGCGATTATCCTTGCAATTTGCATACTGAAAAAGCAAACCCGCTTAAAATAAATTATACATGTGGAAAAAGTAACGCCATGCATACATCAACATACTTCACACATTTACAACTTCGTACACCCTTTTTCGTTAATATTTATAAACTTCATATAATTCTTGCCGACTTCTTTTATATAAGTATCAGATAGTCCTCGACTGGACAATGTAAACTTTGTCTAATAATCTTTGTTTTGTGTCTCTCTAGATCGTGCTGACCTGGTTGATTCGGCCTATTGCTATCATTTCGTTGGCTTGTACTACAGCTTGGATTTCGTTCCATTTCACGGCTGCTGGTCAGCAATTCCCAGCTCCCAGCTCTGCTCCCTGCTCTGCTGATAGTTCTGTTCCCGGTTCTTCTCCTTTGGTTCCTCTCTCTTGTTTTATTTGCTCAGTTGTCGTCTGTACTCCGCCGGTCGCTGGTCGTTGCTACTGATATCAGTTTATCCCCATGCCAATCTCACGTATTGTTCACTAGTTGTTGGTTGAATTCATTTTTACTGGCTAGTCTGTTATATTTGCACTTGGCTTGCTGGACTCGAATACTAAATGAATGCTGGTTCTTCCACCACCAAACAAGAGTCTTCAACTAGTGGTTCAACTACTGCATCTGATACGACTAATCGACAGCAGCCGGCCATGGCCCCGTCGATCGGTGCTATAGCTCTCCAACCGCCCTTGACTAGGAGTAGGACCCGCACTGGCTCGGAGCCGACCTCGCTTGCCGGCTCCAGTTCCGGTTTGCCCCCTCATAGTAATGTTCCTGGACTGCCGCCAATCCTCCCAGAAAACTACAACTATCCGCCTCCTCCCCAGGCTTTTGAAAACAACCAACTTTATCACATTTATCGTCTAAGACATGCTGTACAGCAGCATAGAGAGGAGTCTTTTCCAGCGCCCCCACCCCCGCCTCCTGTATCATATTCCACTCCGCCAACTCCCCCCGGCCCCTCGTCTCCTAATGTCAGAAATGCTCCGCCACTGGTTGCAAGGGATCACGATGCACACTCACCGGCATTGCCTGCCTCGTCAATGGTTCCTTCGATTCCCGAGTCGCCTGTTGAAGCTTCGATGAAGGATGTATTTGTGTCTACTGCAGCTGCTGCCACTGCACGGAAAGAATCTACTTCGTCTATCGGATCACCCTTGAGTGGGCCTTCGACAAATGTGTCTCCCATTTCGAATGTACCAATACAACATCAAACTCAAACTCAGCACCCTGTTCTACCATCTGTACAAAGCCTTCTTGCATCTGTCTCTCCGCCCCCGAGACGAGTTTCACATGAATATCCCTCTCGACGCGAAAAGTTGAGGGAAAACAGGCGGAGCGTACCTAGTCCTATGCCACATGCCACTGCTAGGGAGAGACCTCGCAGTCTCTATAGTTCGTTTACTCCTGCTGAACCTGCCAGTCTTCAACCTTCTTCCATGGAGGCTTCGCCACTGGCTGCCAGGAGAACATTTTACTATAACCCTCCGCCTCAACTTAGGCCACTGGAGCACCAACCACCTGTGCATTTTGCTCCTGGATACCAGCCAACAGAGCCTGCGAATCCGCCTCAGCAACTACAACAGCTCATTTCCCAGCCTCTTTCATCGCAGTATCACCAGCAACCACCTCCGCCTCCACATTCGCACTCTCCTGCCCAACGTGTTCAGCATCATCAACACCAGCAGCCACAGCATCAGCATCAGCAACAGCAACAACAGCCCCGACAGCCCCAAGAGCTCCAACCACCACTGCACCAGCAACAGCAACAGCAACAGCGCCAGTATCAACATCAACCGTCTCAGGTTCATCGGCCCCTGCCTCCCTCTCCCTCGCAGGTGCCTCGCCATGCTCAACAGGGTCCTGGACTACCCCTGCAACGTCCGGTACTTGCTTCGCAAGCTCATGCTCAGCAACAGCAGGTGTCGCAGAATTATCCACAGCACGCGTATCCCCAGTCTCCCAATACGTATTACACCTACGGAGGGGCCAAATCACCTTACACCAGCCCTGGAGCGTATGGGCCTGGCTCTTCTCAAGCTGGTGGGCCTAGGGCATCTCAGTATTCTCCTGGTCGCCATCCGTCTTATGCTCGATCTCCAACCCAGCCCGCACGTCTGCTACCAGCAGTTGCTCTTCCGCCTCCACCGCCTCCACCACCTCCCCCACCTCCAGCAGCTCCGCCGGCTTCACAGGTTCACCAACTGCCACCCAGTACGCTTCGGGCCCTGCCCCCTTCACGTCCTCACCCGTCGACAGATCCCACTCAGGTTTCCCCACGCATACGACCGCAGCTCCAAATTGGCATTTCTCAGCCGACCGTGTACCAACCTCCTCAACTGGCCCCAGCTCCTCAGGAGTACCAGCACCAGGCTCAGAATCCAGCATTAGCGGCCGGGGCAGTGCAATCTCGATCCCAGCCTCTGTTGATCGTGCCACGACCTCAGCGGCAGCCTCGTCCCTACCACTCCCGACGGCCAAAAGGCTCCCTCAAGTTCAGGCCACCTATCCAAGCTCAGGGCCCTCGTCATGCGCCCAGGATAGGCATTAGCGAGCCCGTTGCCGGTCCTTCATCGCGGCCCCATCCTCAGCTATTGCAACCACGGCCACCACATCTCAAGGGTCAGCGAGCCACTCGTGTAGTGAAGCCGAAGCGCAAGCGTGCCACCTCTTATCAGGTTGCGCGATTGAACGAGGTCTTCCAGCAGACGTTCTTCCCCTCGTCAGAACTGCGACTTCACCTTGCGGCCGAGCTTGGAATGACCCCTCGGACAGTGCAAATCTGGTTTCAGAACCGTCGTCAGGGCTGGCGGTCCGAGAACAATCGCACGATCCCCCGTGAAGGAGTCAATCCGTGGTCTGAAGAAGCCATTGACGTTGCCGGCAGGGCCTCGGCCAGCTCAAGACGGCCCATCGCCGGCACCGGCGTCATTGACTTCTCTAAGCCATACCTTCCATCGAACCGAGGCGACTATATGCACGAGGAGGACGAAGAAGAAGAAGAAGAAGAGGAGGAGGAGGAGGAGGAGGAAGAGGAAGATGAGGGCGGCGACGAGAGCGAGGAGGGCGATGAAGAAGAAGACTACCGCGACGCGTCTGAAGATGACGAGCAGCAAGAACAGCAGCGGTACGCGGGCCCGACCCCAGGCTCAGGCTACCCCGGTCGACCTCGATCAGCGTCGGACTCCCCACGCCGGTCATAACTGTCTGTGTAGTATTAAAATTATTTATTCTCCACGAGCGCCCCATACTCGGGAATGGTCATTTGTAACGTTATTTCTAAATTATTGCATTTTCTTTCTCATCTCTCTGCGCCTCCGGCGGCCGGGGCGCTGCCCCGGACCCCGTAGTGCTCCGCTTCGCGGAGCGTTGCTCCCGAGTGCCCTCCTCGGGCACAGCGAGAAGCACCGGGGGGTCTGGGACAAGCGCCCCAGCTCCCAGAGGCGTCCCCCTTTGCCTCCGGCCACGGAGCGTCACTCCCTGGAGTGCCCTCCTCGAGCGCAGCGAGAAGAGCAACGGGGTCTGGGGCAGCGCCCCAGGAGGCGCGAGGGGCAGTGTGCGAGTCCAATAAGTTAATATACTTTTTATATACAATATATCTAGGCGACGAGGGCGCAGAGGGCGGCGCCGACGCCGCTGCCGTCTTTGGCGATGCCGATGGCGATGCGGGCCTCGTTGTCTCCGATGACGGTCTTGCGGAGGGCGTCGCGGATGTACTGCTGGAAGTGCGGGTAGAACTCGACCACGGAGCCGTCTGCGCCAATGTCAATTTTGTCGAACTTCTCGAGGGCCTTGGTGTGGATGACCAGGCCGGCCAGGGGAATGGCCGACAAGTATCCCGAGCGCTGGCCGATGGCTCTGGCGATGCGCTGGATCTGCTGGCGCTCTTCCAGGGTAGTGTCATAGCCGAAAGCTTCTTTGATGGTCTTGTCGGCGGCCGACAGGTCGCTGGAGGTGTCGCCGTCGATGAGAGCGGGAACCGACGAGTCGGCGGACCAGGCCACAGACAGTTTGCCGTTGCCAGAGCCCTTGGTGAACAGAAGATGCTTGGACTGGAGCTCGACCAGCACCAGACGCAACAGCTCGCCGAGGAACATGCCGCTGATTCTCTTTTCAAACATGTGGAATCCCTTGTTAGGAGTGTTTTCATTGACTTGCTTGTCGAAGCGCGTGTTCGGAGTGACCTTGAGATCGTTGTCAAAGGAACCCCATTCGGTGTTGATGACCATGATCTTCTCAGTGACTTCGGGGTGGGCCTTGGCGTCGAATTTGGGAATGGCCTTGATTCTCTCCGAGTAGGCTCCGTTGGTGCCAGTGCCGAAAATACAGCCAATTAGAGTGCGGCCGTCAGACGGTTTGGTATAGGCTCTGGACATGAGGGTGCCTACAGTGTCGTTGACCAGGGCAGCTACATGGACAGGCAGCTTTCTGGCATCAATGGCTTCTTGCAGCTCCTGGCAGATATCTGTGCCAACAGCGTCCTTGATATCGAAACCCTTAGTCCAACGGATCAGCTTACCACGGTTCAAGGCAGTCTGGTCGACAGGGAACGAGAAGGTGAAACCCATCTTCAAGGTCTCGGGGTTTTCAGCGCTGTCGTCAGCAACACAAGCCATAGCGTCGGCATGGTGAGTTTCCAAGAACTGCTGGATTCTGTCAGCCAAGTGATTGAAGAATTCTTTACAACCGCCGACCATGAGGTGGGGAGGAATTGGAGCCTTCTCCTGGACCATGTCGTAGGTGGAGTCACCATTCAGCTTCAACGAGCACACTCTGAAGTTGGTGCCGCCCAAATCCACAGCCAAAAACGTGCCCTTTTCAGTTCCAGTGGGCACCGAGGTGACAAAAGTGGGGATCATGGGCAAGCCACGGTTGGTCGAGTCGGCGTTCTGGGCCAGGCCACCAGCCGTTTGTTCAATGAAGTAGTTGACACTGTCATTGAGGACTTTGTCCGAAACGTGGAACTCGTCGACAATGGCGTCGACGGCGGATTGAAGGGTTGCAGCAGACATTTTTCGGTGATCTGGATGCGAATCTGGATGCGAATCTGAGTGTCAGAGATCAATCAATCTGAAAGAAATGAAGTCAATCAATCTGAATCAGTAAAATCAATTAATCTGAAGAAGCTCAAAAATGAACGATGAAGTCAACGTAGCTGTAACGCAATTGTGACGCCGTGAGTCAGTCAGAGCACTTCAAACACTTTACTTTCCAAAAGAAAGGTATCGACCTTGTTCAAAGTAATACTAAATAATACTGAGAAGAATACGCAGTCCTAACAGCCCCGCACAAGAAGCTGTATACAGTCGAGTATGATTCAAGCAGACTCAATTCAGTAATCAATCAGTCAGAAGTCGAGCAAGTGAGCCGCTTGTCCTGTCCTGTCTTCCTCTCTTGTCGTGGCTTGACGTGTTCTGTCGAATAGCAGCAGTGGGGAAAAAATAAGCTCAAAGTAACACAATTGTCCTAGTGAAGGTGAATGTGAAGTGAGCGTGAACCAGTAAAACAATAGATCCAATATAAAGACAAAACCCACACTAGCAAAAAGTCCAATTTATCTCTAGCCAACGGAAAAAAAGACGTCGCTCATTCCACTCTTGATTGGGATTGTCTCATCATTTATGCATGAACAAAAGTCCCATGTTTCCTAGCGCTTTTCGTATGCATCTGATCAGGCTCAAGCTGCTCCAGTTACCCCGGCCCCCCTCCC
>JAKTSR010000357.1:0-10983 GCA_030580325.1 Sugiyamaella sp. yHKS617 | reverse complement strand
CCCCGGCCGCCGGAGGCGTGACCCAGCTCCGCAGAGGCAAGGCGCCTCCGGCGGCCGGGCCGCGGCCCCGGACCCCGTAGTGCTCGCTGCGCGAGCGCCACTCCCGGTGGAGCGGCCCGCTCGACTGAGTGAGAGGGACTATGGGGTCAGGGGGCGGCCCGGCCGCCGGAGGCAGCGCAGGGAGAGCGCTACACACATCGTCCAGCTTGAACAGACCGTCCGACAGTGCAAGCGAGAAATCCTGCTCGCCGAGGTTCTTGATCTTCGAAAACACAGACGTCATTGCCAGCAAAGACGAAAGTCGCCTGTCAGAGTTCGACATGCCTATGCAAGCCGAGCCGTGAAGCACTCTGTAAGTCCAACCCCTGCCGCTATCTTATCACCTTATCACCCCGAACGGGCAGTGACCGCCGTTGGCATAGGGTCCGTCTCCAGCGGCTGGACGCCTCCCCAGACCCATGGCTCCTACTACGCAGGAGGCCACTTACCGGGAGGCTTTTGTACGTGTGCGTAGACGGCAATTCAGGAGCTCAGGGGAGCTCAGATTTCAGATGAGCACCCTAACCCTGACAGTATCCTGTTTTGGAAATGATACACAAGCCCGGAACTTTAGGTAAAAGGCAGAGAACGTGTAATTCTAGCGAGGTTCTTAGATCTCCGACAAATGGAGTTTTGGTCGCTTTTCGCAAGACCATCTGACTGGCGTCCGTGGTTCGTTAAAAGAATAGTGGTGATATATAACTGCATCTTGAATCTCAGACGCGAAGACGCTGCCGCCTATTAAGGTTTCTATAGACGCCTCAAATCCCCAGCCATGCGAAGCTGAAGCCATAATTCCTGTCAATCGTGCTTCTAGAATTCTGTAAATACAGAATCTAAGGGAAAGCCCTGAAAGCATAGTCAGAAGAGGTTGGCTTAGTCCTGAATCCAGGATGAGTAAGACAGAAGAAGATGATATAGACATCCCCTCGAATCACGAGGAGCCAATTCAAAATGTAGAAGAAAACGTGGCGACCATTACTGACACCATTCTATCGGAGATCCACAGACTTACGGAGAAGGTTGAAACCGTCATTTACAGCCAGGCTGTTAAGCCAGGTCGATTCGAGGCACGGGTTACAGAGCCGGGGACCCACCCCAAAATCGTACCGACCGACTTGGACAAAGAAGTCAGTGATTTGAAAGCTAGGCTGGCTGCCTTGGAAATCAGCGATTTGAAAGCTAAGATAGCTGCCTTGGAAAATCGTAACAAAGATCCCCTCGAGAACTCACGGTCAACCAAGCCCAAATTAAGAGATGAGATCGGTGGTGCTCTTCTTCTTATGATAGCATTATTATTTTTTCTTTATATTTTCATCTCTTCTTTATATGACAAGCTAATGGGAAAAGGACATTTTAGTAATGTATACTGATATAGAATAGACTTTCAATAAATTATGAATCTCAGATGGATCCGGG
The DNA here is from genome assembly GCA_030580325.1 of Sugiyamaella sp. yHKS617. Taxonomy (NCBI): domain Eukaryota; kingdom Fungi; phylum Ascomycota; class Dipodascomycetes; order Dipodascales; family Trichomonascaceae; genus Sugiyamaella; species Sugiyamaella sp. yHKS617. The sequence goes on along the minus strand of JAKTSR010000357.1, from coordinate 9,525 downwards.
TGTGGCCGACTCGAGCGAGAGGAGCTCCAGAGAATATGGGCGTATATCCCTATAAGATAATAACCGTAACCTGGACATCAGATGTCGCACACAGCGGGTAGTAAGGAGCCCGAAGACAAGGTACCTTCACTGCCCAACCGCCTGAAAGACCTCTAAAGTGAAGCCAGGTTGGAGCCATAAATCCGTGATCCAAGTCAGTAGTTTCCTGCGAAGTCCTTAATATCAGTATTAAAGGAAAGCCCTGAAAACATAGTCAGACGAATCCTTGCTTTTCATCCCTGAAGCCGGGATGAGGGAGGAAGAATTTAACGATATGACTATCCCTCGAACTACGAAGAAAGGCTTCAAATTATACAGAAATCCGCATGCTTACGGAGGTTAACATCGTCATCCACAGCGAAGAAACAGATGATTTCCAGCTCAAGACAGACAAGCCTGCGGTTGAAAGAAATAGAGACCAGGTTAGCGACACACAGACCCAGAAAGACAAAGAAATTGGCGCCCTCAAAGCTGAGCTAGCTGTCTTGGAAATCAGTGCTTTGAGAGCCAAGCTAGCCAGCTGCCTTGGAATCTCGTAGCAGAGACAACCTCCCCGGGATCAGCCACTCGCGCTCAGCTCTGCTAAGTAAAGTCACTTTTACTTTGTTTGTATGGTTTCTTTATTTTGTTATGTTAGTTTTTGAGCAAATTTCTATGTATTATTTTTTACTAGGCGTCGTATACTGATATAGAATAAACATTCAAAAAATTGAATCTCAGATGACGCAGAGAGTGGTCAGACTCAAGCGTTGCGAGAGCACCTCCCCTTTCCAGGGCTGGAAGATCCGAGGAAGAGCGAACTGGTTCGGCCCGCCCCCCGGCACAGGCCCCGAAGTGCCCCGGGAATACCGCTAAGGTGCCAGGCGTGTTGCTGAGGCAGGGTTCAGCGTCTGCCGTGTGATCTCCAGGAACTGAATGCACGATTGTACATGAGATGGCGATCTCTGACATGAGACGCAGCTAACGCTGTACGCAGGTGGATTCAGGACCAAAGAGCACCCCAAACAGCAGAGCAGAGAGAGCCATGGACGAGGAGCCGGTACAGCCAGAGAATTTTGGCAAGTCACCGCCGTTTAATAAGATTGTGACGGGATTCTTTATCCCGCTGCAGCGACAGCAGCTAGAGAAGGCAGTAGTTGCCACGCGCAAGACCATTACGGCGGTGCGCCACGACATCATCCGCAATTTCATAGCCAATTGGCGCAAGAATGTGGGCAACGACATTTATCCGGCGTTCAGGCTCATGCTTCCCGAGATAGACCGCGAGCGGCAGATGTATCATTTGAAGGAGAACACGCTGGGCCGGCTGCTTGTCAAGGTGCTGCATCTCGACAGGAAGTCGCCAGACGCCATTGCTCTTCGAGAGTGGAGGAGGGGTCCGAGTGCTACAGCTGGCAACTTCTCAGAACGAGTTTACGATATTCTCGCTAAGCGAGATACCCACTCAACCTATGGTACCATGACTGTCGACGAAGTCAATGACCTGCTGGACACTCTCAGCACGTCCAAGTCGGCCGAACAGCAGGCTGTACTGCGGAAATTCCTGACGGGAATGAATGCTGAAGAGCTGCGCTGGCTCATGCGGATCATCCTGCGATATTCGCGAATCGGAGTCACGGAGACGACCATATTTCACATATACCACCCGGACGCTGTTGCGCTGTTCAACATCACATCTGACTTGAAGCGGGTCACCTGGCAGCTGTGGGATCCAGCGTACCGGATGCCGAACGAGGAGAGCCAAATCAGGCTTATGTCGTGCTTCCGGCCGCAATTGGCAGCATTCACAAAGCACTCGAACAAGAAAATTGTGGACGTGATGCCCGACACAGGGTTCTACATGGAAGAGAAAATCGACGGCGAGCGTATGCAAGTGCACTTCTGCCGGAAGCAGACCGAAGAGAACGGTGTAACCGTAGAGAAAGTGCAGTTCAAGTTCTTCAGTCGCAAAGGAAAAGACTACACCTACCTGTACGGGACGGATTTCGACGACGAGACAGGCAGTCTGACGCCGAAACTGCGGTCCGTCATCGACGCCCGCGTGCGCAACTGCATTTTCGACGGCGAAATGGTCGGCTGGGACAGTCAGGAGGAGATGATTGAGCTGTTCGGCAGCCTGAAAACCGCCGCGAAAGCTGGTACCGGCAAAAGCAACCCGCTATACATCGCTTACGATCTAGTGCACCTCAACGGCCGCAGTCTTGTCAATGCTCCTCTCTCGCAGCGTAAGAAAATGCTTGAGGCCATCGTCACCCCCGCCAAGGGTTACTTCATGGTGCTGCCCTACCCCGTCGGCTATAACGAGAAAGACATCGAGAACCGCTTCCGAAAAGTCATCGAGGACGCGTAAGTCCCCCTCCCAACCTGGCTCGGGAAGAGCCCTGCCCTCGTGCCTCCGGCGCCGGGGCTGTGCCCCGGACCCCGTGGCTCCTCTCGCTGCGCTTGGGGAGAGTCACTCCTGGAGGCTCGCTGCGAGAGCACCACGGGCTTTGGGCAGCGCCCCGGCTGCGGAGGCACACAGCCAGTCCCGGCTAGGGAAGAGCTCCCCGCCCATGCCTCCGGCGGCCGGGGCTGCGCGCCGGACCCGTGGCTCCTCTCGCTGTGCTCGAGGAGAGCCACTCCCGGGAAGCACGCTCGCGCAGCGAGCACTACGGGGTCTGGGGCAGCGCCCCAGCCGCCGGAGGCGCGTCGCCAGTTTCCCGGTGACTGGAGGCTGGAGAAACTAACTGTGCTAGGTCGGAAGGGCTGGTGATTAAGAGCCCGATGTCGCCGTACTGTGTGAATGAGCGCATTGACACGTGGATAAAGGTCAAGCCTGATTATATGGAGGGCATGGGCGAGAACCTCGATCTGTGCGTGCTGGCTGGATATTACGGAAAGGGTAGTAGGGGCAGCAAACTGTCCAGCTTCTTGTGCGGGCTGAGGCTCGACGATAAGGCGCATCCGATGAAGTTCTGGTCTTTTTGCAAGGTCGGCGGGGGTATCAGCCTAGTCGACTTGAGACAGATCCAGAATTTGACAGAAGGAAAGTGGCATGAGTGGGATGCGAAGAGGCTGCCGGTTGAATACATGGACATCGGTCACCCGAAGGAGATTCCAGATGTGTGGATTAAACCGTCGGATTCGTTTGTGGTAGAGGTGAAGGGCACGCAGCTCATAACCAGCTCAGAGTTCCGCTGCACCCAGACGCTTCGTTTCCCGCGTTTCAAGGGCTTGCGCACTGACAAAACATGGGAAGAGTCCATGAGCTACGCCGAGTTCGGCAACTTGCGAAACGAGGTCAACAACATTGCCGAGAAGAATTCCGCGAAACCGAAACGAAAAGTGGCGACCAGTCGGGGTAAAGTAAGGCTTCTCGAGGAAACGACCAGCGAGACCAGTCTCGCCACTGTGGCACTGAAGGATGATGTGTTTCACCGCCAGCCATTCTATGTGGTTGACGACGTGATAAGCCCCAAATACATGAGCAAGCGGGATTTGGAAATCCTCATCAAGGAAAACGGAGGCACGATCACTCAGTCCGGTGCTGTCGCTCATGTTCTGGTAGTTGCCGACCGCGACCTGCCAACAGTAACAGGCGTCAAAAACACCGGGTCGGCAGATGTCATTCGGCCCAAATGGGTTCTCGAAAGTATAAAAGAGAAGCGAGAACTGCCTTTTGAACTCGGCGACTTCTTCTACGCCCGCCAGGAGACTCTAGCCGGTATCACTGCCAATTCCGACAAGTACGGCGACTCGTATACACGAGAGATCACCACAGACCAACTCAAAAAGGCTCTAGATGAGATCTCTTCAGTCGATATCCGGGCTGTGGACGTCAACGAGCAGAAAGAGCTGCTCATCGACCTCATTGACCAGGGGCACGGGCCGTTCAGAGGGCTGCTATTTCCACGTTACGTGTTCTACTTCGACCGACCGAGCCAGGCCCGCGCGAACGGCCTGGCCCAGACTGGTCTCACCAACACCCAGCAGGAGCTGGACTTCGACTTTGTGCAGACGTACGCCGAGTTTAGCGGTGCTCTCGTAGCCTGCAGCCTCCACGATATCGCGCTCACCCACGTCATAGTCCACCCCGATGACCGGACGCGCCTTACGGCCATCCGCGCTCTCATGACGGCTCGGCCCAAACTCGTGCACATCGTCGAGCTCTCGTGGATCCAGCGCTGCTGGGACGAGGGCACGACCCTTGCAGCTGACAGCTTCGTGGCCATCCGATAAACAGCCACGGGCCCTCGGCGACCGGGGCGCTACCCCGTACCCCGCTGTGCTCCGCTTTGCGGAGCCATGAAGCCTGCGGGGACCGACTCGAGCGGCAGCGAGAGGAGCCAGGGGGTTTGGGGCGCAGCCCCAACCGCCGGAGGCGCAGCGCCAGATATAAAATACACACGTTACTTGGCGTTACAGAGACAGTTGCAGTCCGGGACGGGGCAGATGTCGTGCTTGGAGAACCATTCCTCGGCGTGGCCGGCATGCATGCCGTGGTTGCACGAGAGGCAGAAGGTGGGCCAGCTCTCGAACTGGGCGGCCAGCGAGTTGATGGGGTCCGGGGTCGCGAGAATTTTCTGGCCGGCCGTGAAGGAGCCCAGCGACTCGAGGCAGACGGCGCAGCGTGGCAGCGGGGTGTTGCAGTTGTCGCACTTGGTGCCCACGTCGCCCATGGTGACACCTTGGTGGGTGTCGATGGTCAGCTGTTTGGTGTTGCGGCCCGAGGAGGCAGTCGTGCTCGTGTGTCTGGCTCGCGGTTTGATTGTTTTCTTGCAGTTGCTACACCGGAGGTAGATCTGGCGAGGTACAGGCGGTGCTGATACTTCGCCGTGGCTGTTGCGCGAGAGCTGGGTGCGGGCGACATCGAACTTGGCTCGAACCTTGAATAGCTGCCAGCCGTTGAGCAGGCGGTGGTACTCCTGGATCCAGTTCTCCACTCTCTGGTCGGTGAAGAAACGAGGACATCCGAACGACGCTATCAGCGCTGCGGTCTGTACATCACAGGTCTTGTCGACATACGATTGTAGCAGATCTACCACTCGCGGCGTCAGTCCAGTGAGAAGAATTCCCTCCAGGTCGCCGTGCTGCACAGCTCGCTCGGTCAAGCGATTGAGATAGGCAGTCAGTTCACCTTCAGGGAGGAACCGTAGCGCGATTCCAAGCCGCTCGTTCAAAGGGAGCGAACCCTCGTCCAGCACATCCAACCACGACCCGTCGGCGATGTACGCGAATATCGCTCGAAGGTACGAGTTGTCCAATTCAGATGCGAGCTTGCGGCACTGCTCGCGCCAGGGGCTGTTCACATCGCTGTCTTTATACGCCAGGTACCCGGCCACGGCCGTCGACATGAGCCGCAAGCGTTCTTTGCGCGACGATGCCAGGGTCGTCACGGCCCGCTCGACATCGCCGTGGAATACCGCCCAACCAGCGGCCTGTTCATACATACCTTGCTCTTCGAGCTGTTTAATTTTATCGTTCAACTGCGAGAGCTCGAAGTTCCAGCCGGCCACACGTAGACACAGTTGGCGGTGGGCCTCTTTAGCCCCGCCAGAAATGCTAGGCGACGTGAATATCCGCTTTTTATCGCTTAGCAGCTTCGTGATGATGCCTGTAAAGTCCTTTTCGGACAGGTCTTCCTCGTATCTGTTCTGCCCATATAATCCCTGCCACCCTTCCCAGATGCCACTGACACCTTCAAAAGCCAGATCTACTGCTCCCAGCGCCATGGCCGACTTTTTTTCCGACCGCCGTGCTAGCGACAGCCATTTCCAGGTGTATTTCAGGTAGTCGTTGCGTTCAGCTGAATCAAGGCTGTCGAGCATTTCGATGTTGCCTTCACAGTCATTAGAGTAGCCGTTGAGAGCTCGGCTTCTCATGACAGTAGAGATATCGCCCTCAAGAACGTAATTGTACGGAAGTATCCCTTCAGTGGTGAGATAGTTTGCGTCGTCCGAGTCGTCGTCATCTTCGTCGTCCAGGGTAGCGCCACTTACTTTCGAGGACAATCTCCGCGACCGCGTTTTAGGCGAAGACAGGTCCGACACGGTCGTCGCAGTGTTACCGCCAAACAGCCGTCGTTGCTGGCCAGCTGACTTGTTGAGAATCGTTACTCGTTCAGGCTCAGTGACTACTAGGTCATTATAAGGATCAAAGCGAATGGCATCAGGGCTCTCAAGCACCGTCATACGGAACACTTGGCCCGACTGGCGCATACACATGAAACTGACTCGATGACGCACCCCGAAATCACTGGCATAGTCGAAACCAGTGACTTTGTCGTAATCAGTCTTGGAATCCAGAACACTCGCAACAAACGGCGTATCAGTGTTAGCTATATACAAATGTTGTCGAACATCCGATCCGCTGCCTGTATGAGTTGGGTATCCAGCACTACCGCTACCTCCACCGAGGCCAGCGCTGCTGCCTCCACTACCGAAACCGCCACCTCCTAGACTACTACTGCCTAAACCGCCACTTCCAAGACCACCACTTCCTAGACTGAAGCCGCCATACAGTCCTGGACCGCCTTTTGTGCTATCGGATCTGGATCCAGGAACCACACCTATCTGCCATCGTCGGAGGATATTGCCCTCATGAAGCAACGTGAACTCATCGCTGCGTTCGTATGAGAAGCGGTAGTTCATATTAACGTTCGACTTGCGCGACGACGACGACCCAGACTCGTTGCGGTTCATGAGCAATGCTGGCTCGCTGTTAGCGACACCGAGTTTCATCTGCCGACGGTCCCAGAGGGAGAAGGATCCGTCCTCGGCGTACGAGGCGAAATAAACCTCATTTAGCGGGTTGACGCTGACTCCGTGTGAGCACTTCGTAGCGCTCTGGAAGCTCACGACATTACTCCTGATGTCGATTTCCCGCACCGACTTATAGCACCCTAGGACGACCACTTTCGGCGACTGAGGAAGAAACGACACTGAGGAAACGACCTCGTTCGGCAAATACGAGTGCAGCGGCGCAGGGCCCGAGCCCTTCACCTGCGACCCGACCTCGGCCGCCGAGGCCGCCGTAGTGCGCGAGTACTGCTCCGAGTCCCAGATATACAGACTATTGTCATTTCGCACCTTATCCAGCCCGGCTGCCAAATGGCCCTGGCTGCTGAACGACACCGCGTTCACGGCCCGCGAATGCCGCGGCCACAGCCTCGCAAACCCCGTGTTCGGGTCCCGGATATTGAATATATTCACCGTGCCCGTCGCCAGGCCCGCACCCACGAGACCTGTGCCGTCTGTTAGTGCCCTTCCGGCTGGATGGCGTGCCTCCGGCGGCCGGGGCGCTGCCCCGGACCCCGTAGCTCCTTCTGCGCAGGAGCTTCAGCACCGAGAGCCGTTGACGGGGGCCGATTCGAGAGCCACGGTGTCTGGGGCAGCGCCCCAGCTGCCGGAGTCACGCGGGGTGTACTTACCGTCATCGAGCGGCGAGTAGGAGTAGCATTGTACCGACTCGAGGTCGGTGCACGAGGCGATGTTGGTGGTGACATAGCCGGGGCCTTGCTGTCGCGACTCGTACAGCGCCAGGTCATCGCGCCCGGGACTCAGCGAGATAAAGTACTGGGTGTCGGCAGTGTCCCAGTGCAGCGCGTGGACAATTGTGCCCGCCATCGTCGAGATAGAGCGGTTTCTTTAGTAAGTCGGGTTGGCATAATCGGGCCAATGCGTGAACTCATGATCTTAATTAGGTCCTGCACGGCTGCCGGTCCGATAACCGATCGATAAGATAACGAGCGACAGCTGCCCGATCGGGGCATCTCAGGGGAATATGCCCCAGAGCCGACAGACTGCTTCAACCCTCGAGTGGCAGGGAGGGAGCTCTCAGGACGGAGAAGCCACTAGCAGATTCCAGGTGTAATGATGACGAGGGTTCAAAGGAACGCCTTGAGTGGCTGCTTGTCCTATGTATGTTAAAGAGTTAAGGAGGACTTTCTCGGGGTCCCTGGCCGCGACCAAAATAGTGGATATCTCGAATAGGGAGAAATGTGAACCAAAGTAAAGTTTTAGCTCCAAATGATGGTGTTGTTCGTTCTCAGGAGCAGGCAATTCAAACTCCAGACTAAGGCGCTATTCGTTCTCAGCTTCGAGATTCAAACCCAGACGCTATTCGTTCTGATCCAGAAGTGGAAATTGACGAACAGGTGCCGACACCAGCGGATGCCTTATACTTCCAGCATGTACGCTCATTGACCGAGGATCATTTCCCGAGAACATGGAATGATGGCACATGTAATGATGGACAGCTGCCATGGTAGACACCCGTTAAAAGAAGTCCTGATGTGCTTTTCAGTGTTTATATCACACAGTCAATGGAAAAGTTTTCCATTGGTAATAGCAACATTTTGTTAGAATTGTTTGTTTGTCGTACCGTTGAACAGTAGAAGTTCAGAAAATAATCAGTAGCTCATACATTTATTACACATGGATGCTATAGATACTGCATGAATGTTTCATAGTTGCTCTTGTTTTTGAGTGGTAGAGGCAGCCGAGAGTTGACATCGCACAGCAGGATGAGTTGACGTGGCAATGGAACTGGACGCGACCGGCAGCCGTCGCTGGACCCCAGGTTGGGTCAACAGTGTACTGACTCAGCCGAGAACAGGAAATTAGTTCGGCAGAAGGATATCCACGCTTTTAACGTACAGTGGATCGTAATAGACACATCAATCAATTGGATCCAGAAGCGAGGATCATGGCTCCAGAAAGGTGTAAACCCAAGGCAAACACAGTAAAGAGACAACTTCAAGAATAAATCTAGGGATAAGATTCAAGTCCTTCATTCCATACCGAGTTCAGGCTCCCTTCTGATCTTCTCTCGCTGCGTTCGATGAACTGCATCTCTGGGGAAAGTCCTAGAATCCGGTAACTGGGCAACCTACTCTGCAGTTCTCCACAGTTCCCTGCAGCAATTCCCCTTTTAGGCCCCGATACAGCCTTTGGCCACATTCTTTATACACATAGCTTGTAACCACTTTGAAGCTGTGGTCTAGCTAGGCATCATGCAGTTCCGAAATTATGCGTCACCCCGTGCCTGCCCTCCTGCCAGTTCCCTGCATAACTTCTGATTAGGTCATATCAAACCGCAACCCTTATGCGTATTGGTGATCCGTGCAGCTAGGCTATCCCTATTTAGGCCCAAGATTCCCCCATAATTTTGGGAGGAAGAATATATAAAGGATGTCGCTGCTGGTTTTCTTCTTTTCCCTTTTCTTTCTCTCCCAGTGATTGTCTGCTTACTGATCAGTCTTAATCTTGGTGAGTTTTCTACTGCGCTTACTTCGTGTGCTTGTTTATACTGGAAAGATGTCTGGTATTACTTCTATTACTACTTCCTACTCTTCCTCTTTGGCTGCCAATGGTGGAGCTTGGTTCTGCTTCTCATGCGGTGGTTTATCTGGATTTATCTTGCCTCTTTGCGTTGTATCCTTGGCCGTCTTCTGGCTTCTAGCCTGCAGCCAAGAAGACGACGAAGAGGAGGTATTGGCCCCTTCCC
>JAKTSR010000356.1:0-11062 GCA_030580325.1 Sugiyamaella sp. yHKS617 | reverse complement strand
GCTCTCGGGATAATCCGTCAACACTCTCTCAATCAAAGGAATAATAATAATGTAATAAGAATTATATGTAATGTGTCGCTGGCAAGAGCCTATCTAAGACAATAAATGAATTTGAATGAATATGCCTACCAAACAGGATGCGTACGCCTGTATACAATAACAGGCTCATACACTTATCCGGTGACTTTGGTGGAGCATTCAATAACAGCTGCAAATCATAAGAAGGAATCATAATTGCCAACAACCGACAAAGTAGGAAACAGAAAGATGCCGTACGGGCATCCAGCAGATGAGTCAACGGGAAGGTCTCAGTAGGTCTTGCAGCGACGAGGACCGCACATCGGGAAGAAGTCATCAACTCTGCAACTTACAGATTTTCTGTGTACTATTTCAGCCATGGTAGGATATTGAAGAGGTGCAGTTCAGAACTTGCCGCAGTGATAAAATCGGATAAGAATACAACCGTTGAAATGATACCAGAACTGAGACATTAAGCACAATAGTCGTTCCAAACTCCATTACTGCGGAGAAACCCCCAAAGCACAACATCCGATGCAACACGGTACAGTTACCAGAAACTGACACACGCTTATCAGTCGACAGAACCTTAAACCTTGTGTTGCATAACCATGCATCTCTTCAGGGACATTTGAGTTCAGAGGGCGGCATCACGACAATTACTTACAGTCTGCCCAAGAGCTCAACGTAACGTCAACACAATATATTCTGGCTGGAGGTGAATCCACCTATTCGTGCAATGGTAGCGGAGGGTATGCGATTTATTACCGTAAAGATCCCATTCAACCGTACGGTGTCTGGAACTGCTGGGCCGCTGACCTATATTCGCATTACGCGAGAGATAACATCCGTGCATTCACTTCAGCTAAGTTGTCACATGATAGACGATAACAACCACGGACTCCATACGTCCGTTGATAGTTTATCTGGGCGAAATCAATCTGTATTTGGTTTAGGATGCAATGTAATGCTTCAGAGACACATTTCGGAAGCGAGATGACAGCTGCAAGTAGGTTGAGTGAGTTGAATCTAACCTTGGCCTCCGACGAAAAATTAGTAACTATTTCGGCGCTGATAACAGCTGGCTCTCTCCGGCCACCTCTGTCACTATTGTTTGCCAAGATGGCTTGAAGCTTGGAAATGGAGTACAGTCGATCTTGAAATCCCCTACGTCATCCGCAATGCGAGATGAAATGACCGATACGGACCTTAGGATATCCCAACAAGCAACTCTACAGGGCCCGATATGTCCCGTAGAGCCAGGGCTGGTTGCGTGTGCAGACATGGCTGGCTATTGTTAATCAATTCACCCGAGTGTTTGCCTGGGACAAGTTCAAGTCTCAGTAGCCCCTGTTGGCTCATTTCGAACCTCAGAGTTGAGACTAACAGGAACCCGGCAGCTAGAACAATTCCTCGGGATAGACCATCTGAGGAGTGTTAACTCATCTACCAGCTGTAAACGGATTGTATCTTTAGATAACAATTATCGAGATATATTCAGCGAAAGTTATGAGTACAGTATCTCTCGGTATTTCACGGTTTAAGTCTCACTGCAACCGCCTCGGCCATAAACAAATCCAGGATCATCCCTATACCTTCAGCATTACACCATATTGCCAAATGAAGAGAATAAACTCGCTGTCGCTTGGGGCCACTCTTCATGTTTACCTGAACAGGGCGTTACACGGGAGATCTGCCTCTCCAGCTGCCACGAAATAGATGGCAGCGACCCGAGCCCGCCTCGACTTTCTACTATAATCAACTGTGAAGCCGTCTACTGATCTTAAAATTGCAAACCAGTCCAGCCTACTTGATTTGTAGATTGCATCGGGACCATTTTTTGGACATATTTTGGCAGGAAACACTTTGCTTTTACAGCCATTGATAGACAGCACCCCATCAGAATACGGTCGACAGTATACGGGCCCTGTCCCGGTACGACTCACCTTATCTCACGAAGTCAAGACAGTCCTGCACGGACCCTGCTGCATGCTCAGCATTTGACAGCTTGCATAGACGCGATAGTCCTAATGAAGCCAATCTATGGCATATCCTGTGCGGTTCGGAAGATATGATTTGAGGTACTGGAATTTAGGTTCGATTGGTGGAGTGCAGCACGCAGATTACTGCCTGCCGAAACAGCAGGCGGCTCGCACCGGTATAACTTTCAGACTGATGTCAGGTATGTCTGTGTATCACGGCTCGGTCCCCCCATTTCTTGACGCCCAACACAGAGAGAGATCTTGGACCAGTTGGCCTCAACAGTCAACTGACAGGGACATATTTACTTTTCCTTTCATGATTAAGTTAGACTATAATGCTAAACCTTACGTCCGCTTTACCGCAGAGGTTATACGAGCGGGTTCAACCGACTAAAGTCTCTCTGGTCGAGCCTCCGGACCCTGTTAATTATATAAATAGAGAGCAATGGTGACAATTACGGATGCCGTCCCCAACTTTTCAATAGAGTCTATCGCTTTCGAAAGCCGAAGTCCGTCTATAATGGTGAAGTTGTCCCATTCAAGTCTTTGGCTCGCTGCAGCCATCGGCATGGCGAGCCATGTAACTGCGTTTTCGTCAGCTAGTGCTCAGTGGTCGGGTCTCTCGTTCTCGAACCACTCTTCTGTTCTTTCAGCTAAGTCTGTGCCTATTTCTGCACCAATTGCAGTATCTTCCGCTTCAGCTAGTACGACCGTTACAGTGTGTTCTGGAACTACTACTGTAACAGAGGTTGTTCACTGTACAGCTACTGGTAATGTTCTGAATTTCGTGAATACTATCAACGATATTGGCCAACTTCTTACCGGAGGTAATTATGAACAGGCATCACAGTCGCTTATCAGTATTGTGAAGACAGTTGAAAGCTTCGGAGTTTCGTCGCCTTGTGATGAGATCAATCTGGTGCAAGCTATCGAATCTCTGATCACTGGTTTCATCAGCGATTTGACTAATTTCAATGCTGAAGGTGCTACTCTTTCTGATCTTAATGCCCTCGTTCTATTCTATGATGCTGTGGAGGTACTGATCGCACAGCTAGATCTTCCTTGTTCCACCGCCAACCCCTTGTTGAGTCTTCTTGAGTCCAGTGGTGGGATCTTAAATGTGATCATTGTTGTCTACGATTATACGGTTGGAATCGAAGCTGGCCGTATTACAACAGTTCAAAACCCTACTAGCTCTATATGTCAATCAAGTGCAGACCCCCTGATTTGTACTGTTACCGTCAGCACATCTTTGGCATCCATCTCACAGGCTCCAGCATCTTCCAGTCACACCGCCTCTTCTGCTTCACGTAGCATGACCATTACAGTGTGTTCTGGAACTGCTACAGTGACAGAGGTTGTTCCCTGTACAGCTACTGGGGCTATTCTGAATTTCGTGAATACTCTGAACGATATTGGCCAACTTATTACCGGCGGTGATTATGACCAGGCATCACAGTCGCTTATCAGTATTGTGAAGACAATTGAAAGCTTTGGGGTCTCTTCGCCTTGTGATGAGATCAATCTGGTGCAAGCTATCGAATCTCTGATCGAAGGTTTCATCAGCGATTTGTCTAGTTTCCTTAATGAAGCTGTTAAGGCTTCTGATCTTGACGCCTTCATTCTATTATATGATTCTGTGGAGGTACTGATCGCACAGCTAGATCTTCCTTGTTCCACCGCCAACTCCTTGTTGAGTCTTCTTGAGTCCAGTGGTGGGATCTTAAACGCGATCATTGTTGTCTACGATTGGACGCTTGGATTGGTGTATGGCCATATTACAACAGTTCAAAACCCTACTATTACTATATGTGAATCAACTTCTGTCCTGAAGCCGACTTGTTTCGTTACCTCCAGCCCATCGCTGGTATCGAGCTCACGGGCTTCGGTAGCTTCTTCTAGTCCTCCATCTTCTTTCAAGTCTTCGTCTTTGGTGACCTCCCATACTGCTTGATCTGTGGTTGTCTGCTGACATGTATTTTACATAGTGAACACATGATAAACTAGCCGAGCCTTTCATCCTGAGATATCCCCTCAGTCCTAGGCCCTAAGCTCAGAATTCGTCACACTCCTCACTGGCCGTATCCGCTCACTCAAGACCAACTTCCAGCTCCCCAGGAGTGACCTATTCGAGCAGAGCGACGGGGTCTGGGGCTTCCCAACTGTCAGAGGCAAACCAATGACAATGATTAATATATACATATATATATATTATATTTGAATATATTCGTGAGTCACGTGAACTCCGGGGCCAGCCTGCACTTGACGGGCAATCGGCGGGACGTGCTGCCGTCTGTACCATCCCTATCGCCTTCGAGATGCTGGTTCTTGCGATTGGTGACCTCCACATCCCAGACCGGGCCAGTGTAAGTCAGGCAGATTCTGGGCATAGCCGTCAGCACAGGACTCGTTATCCAGTCCCGCAATTGCAATTCTAACCAGTCTAGGAACTGCCAGCCAAAGTACGTCGCTGCATTATCCACGCTGCCCAGGTTCCAGCTCAGCTTATGAACCTGCTTTCTGCCCGTTGCCGGTAGCACCCTTCTCATGAGCTGGATGTATCCCGGGAGAAACGCTCGTGTAGCGAGCACTACGGTTCCGGGCAGTGCCCGGCCGCCGGAGGCGCACCTGCCCCCTGAACTCCCCGTTCTCCAACAGCGCTTTAGGAACCCCGCGGACCACTAACAGCAGAACAGTTTCGAAAATTGCTCAGTCCGGGGAAGATAGCTCAAGTGATATGTCTTGGAAACGTGACGGACAGCCTGACGCTGAAGTACCTACAGGGCATTGCGCCTGATTTCCAGGCCGTGAAGGGCGAGTTCGACATGTCACCGTCGTTGCCACTGAACAAAGTAGTCACACATGGCCAGCTGAAGATCGGGTTTGTGGCGGGCCATTCTGTGATTCCGAACTCGGATCCGGATGCGCTACTCATCACGGCTAGGCAGCTGGACGTGGACATGCTGATCTGGGGCGGGTCTCACCGTGTCGAGGCGTATCAGCTGGAGGGCAAGTTTTTCATCAATCCTGGCAGTGCCACGGGTGCGTTCGCGACTGGCTGGCCCGACGAAGAAGACGAAGCGTCGTGGTCTGCCAACGGCGCTTCGGCCAGCAAGGACTTAGACAATAGCGACCAGAGCACAGACTCTCATACAAAAGATCAAACCGACGACCAGGTACTGGATAAGTCCACTGATGCTCCCAAAAGCGAGGAAGACGCTGAGGAGGACGAAGACATAGACGCCACCACGCCCAGCTTCTGCCTTCTAGACATCCAGGGCTCGGTGTGCGTCCTCTATATTTATAGCCTCATCGACGGCGAGGTCAAAGTCGATAAAGTCAGCTACCGCAAGGACAGCGCCTGACCGCCCGCTGCTAATATATTTCTGTCAGCATTGAGCTTGGGTGCGCCTCCGGCGGCCGGGGCGCTGCCCCGGACCCTGCTGCTCCTCTTCGCTGCGCTCGAGGAGGCCATCCCCGGGAGGGACGCTCGCGTAGCGAGCACAGCGGGGTCCGAGGAGGTGCCCCGGCCCTGGAGGCACAGCCCGCCAGCTGTTCCCCACCGTGGCTGTCCGAGGGCCGGCTGGGTCAGAACCAGGGCCGTCGGTTCCCTACCTTCCCCGGATGTATCACGTGATAAGGAGTGGCATGCCTATAAAGTCCGAAAAATCTGCATTGTGAGAATATTTTTCTTCTTCTCTTATTCTCTCTCTAGTTAACTCTCAATTTGTAAGTGCCACTGTGGTATGGTGTATGAGGAAACTTGTCGGCGCAGAGCAGATGGACGCGGAAACAAGCTACACACGTTTTGAATGATGACCAGAGTGCATTTGGCTCGAGACTCCTCTCGGCGTTCCGCTGATTGGAAGTTGATGTGGAAAAACCCACGCTACCTTACTTTTTTTGTCTGATACAACTTTGTTCCGCGTTCGTTTGCTTGCGACGCTTGCATTTTGCCGGTGTGCTATTGGCTACTAAGCACATTGTCGGGCAGACTGGTACTAACTGTGCTCTAGAATCTGTAGCTGATTATAGGACAGATGACCTGGGTCGTGGCCCAGTCTATGTTGTAGCAGTGTATAGTAATAATTGAGTGCATTTAAAATATTTTAATAACTGATTATTAATTAGCTGTAGTTCGAATTGCTGTAGTGGGAGAACTGCGTTGGAACTGCTTGCCTGAGCATTCTTACCCTCGCTTCAATTCAATAATTCCGTTGATTTCATTAATATCTCGGGCAAGCGCCTCTACTATCATGTCTTGATTAAAGACACCATCGCTTGTTCAACCTGATTCAGAATGTCAGAGACATTTCACGATTCGTTGAGTTCGATCCGACACATTCGCACAAGTTCAAGCATTAGCTGCGCTCGAGGAGAACGAGATAGTATTATCGCCTGACATTCCCAGTAACATCATTGCCGCGGTGGCACAGTCACATGGATGTCAACGAGGTGGTAGTATAGCAGATTACGAAATGTATAGTAAGGGGCATCCTTAGCATGACATTAAGACATACACGCGGGTTGTAATAGAGGGTGCGGACAGGCAGGCTGGCGGGGTAAGCCTCCGGCGGCCGGGGCGCTGCCCCGGACCCCGCTGCTCCTCTTCGCTGCGCTCGAGGAGGCCATTCCCGGGAGATGCGCTCGCGCAACGAGCTCAACGGGGTCCGGCCGCTGGAGACGCACCGCACATTTATGAACATTTATGAACATTTATGGACATTTATGGACTATGAACATTTGTGGACACTCATGACCGCCAAGTAAAGGATAGAGCAAGTCAGGAACTTTATGAGATTATATACTAATTCGTTAATTTTGGACGTTGAGTCCATGAGAGATAGATGTTTGAGGTAGTTAAGTACCTGCAGCTTTACAATAAATGATCACATGTTTGTGATGATGATAGTACTAAGTGAGAACCTTAAACAGGCAGGGGGAACTCCTGAGTCCAGGCAGTGATCTCAGCCTTAAGCTTAGCAAGCTGGCCATCTTCATCCTTGGCAACGGCGGCCTTGAAGTCCTTCAGCTTGTTGGCCTCTTTGGGGAGCTTGGCCTGGACATCGATGGAGTACTTGACAGCAGCATCAATGTAGGAAACAATGCGCTTGAAATCCTCCTCACCCAAGCCACGAGTAGACATGGCAGGAGCACCGATACGGACACCACCAGGAACAAGGGCAGACTTGTCACCCGGGATCGAGTTCTTGTTAAGAGCAATGTTGATCAGCTCACAGACGGTCTCAATACGAGCGCCGTCAATGCCCTTGTCGCGAAGAGAAACAAGAACCATGTGAGAATCAGTACCTCCCGAGACGAGAGTGTAGTCAAGAGCCTTGAAAGCCTCCTCAAGAGCCTTGGCGTTCTTGAGAACCTGCTTCTGATAGGCAACGAATTCAGGGGTGTTAGCCTGCTTAAGAGCCACAGCAAGAGCGGTAATGGTGTGGTTGTGAGGACCTCCCTGATGACCAGGGAAGACAGAGAAGTTAATAGGACCCTCCAGATCGTAAAGGACCTCCTTACCGGTCTTGGAGTTGACAGAGCGAACGCCACGTCTGAAGAAGATCATAGCACCACGAGGTCCACGAAGAGACTTGTGGGTAGTGGTGGTGACAATATCGGCGTATTCGAAAGGACTAGGAATGACCTGAGCAGCAATCAAACCAGAAATGTGGGCCATATCAACAACCAAGTAAGCACCGACCTTGTCAGCAATCTCTCTCATTCTCTTGTAGTCGATCAATCTGCAGTAAGCGGAAGTACCGGCAACAAGAACCTTAGGACGGAAGAGAATAGCAGTCTTCTCCAACATATCATAGTCGATCAAACCAGTCTCGAGATCAACACGGTATGGCATGGTCTCGAAGTAAGTCGAAACAGCCGAAATCTTACGAGCATCAGTCTGGTAACCGTGCGACAAGTGACCACCATGGGGCAAGTCAAGACCCATGAGTCTCTCGTGAGGCTTCATAATAGCCTGGTAGACCTGCAAATTGGCAGGAGAACCACTCAATGTCTGCACATTGACACCCCAGTTGTCAGCAGTGACATGGAAAGCCTCCAGAGCACGGTTCTGGCACAAGGTCTCAATGCGATCGATGTGCTGGTTACCACCGTAGTAACGGGCGCCGGGGTAACCCTCCGAGTACTTGTTGCACATAGGAGATCCAAGAGCATCGAAAACAGCACGAGAAGTGAAGTTCTCCGAGGCAATCAACACAATTGACTCTCTCTGACGAGCAATCTCATCCTTCATGATGCCAGCGACCTCAGGATCAAACTCGGCGACGTGCTCCTCGAGGAGCTTCTTGTGAGCTGAAGAGAGGGCATAAGAAGACATTGTAAATGTTTCTAGTTTGACTCTTTTAGGCGACCGAATTTTGAACTAAAGACAATGAACGATCCAACGAAAAAAATTCCAACTGAAAGGACTACGCAATTGGGTTGTTTAAATATTCCCAGTTCAGGATGAAATTTTTTAGATAAAGTACTCGCATGTGCCAGATTTGCGTAAGGCTGTATCTCGACAAGGGCTTGTGGCGCGTACCCCTGCCCAGGGGTGACTTCGGGCTATTCGATATTTGACTCCTCGAGCCGATGGCACTCGAGTTTTGGCATGGCTAGTGGCTATACTGACCGGGGCTGAAGCTAGTGACGATTTCATGGCCCTCCACCAGCGCTTCAGCGAGCCTCTTCGTCAGGGCAAGCAGAGACAGAGATCTCGCGCAGGGTCCAAGTTTATTTCTGATCAGAGTCATATAGATCGGCATGAAAAATTGCTTGCTTGTTCAATCTCGCAATCGCCCTGCATATTTCCGAGGCATCCCGCGGACTGCCCACCGTTCAGCCACAGCGCCACAGTCTGTCCAAACTGGCTATCTCAGGGGAACCTCCTATACCCGGACCTGTGGACCTTCACGCTCTGAGAGCTGAGAGGCTTGATCGGACGCCGCCACAGAGCAGCCTGAGTCACCCAAGCCATCTACGACAGTCGTACCAGAACGTGCCAGGAGGACGTCGTTTGTAAACTCGGGCTGTTCACCCACTTCTCGGGTGAGAGTGCGCGAAGGAGGGGGCTCGCCTCCGGCGGGGCTGGGGCGCTGCCCCAGACCCCGTAGTGCTCGCCGCGCGAGCATTTTGCACTCGTCACCAACTGGCAGAGTTCTCACCTTCAGAAGGCATTCGAGGGACATGCTTAGGGCACTCCTGCATCTGACGACGTCGTAAGCTAGACTGCCCGGCAAGATATCGATGAGTCCATCACAAGCATGCAATGGAGCGTGACCGGCGCCGGTATATTTGACGGCTGTATTGGTATCGCAGAGGCTGACACTATTCCTGAGTAGCGTGCGCTAGAGACCGCCTTCTCTTCGATTCGAAGTCCAACGAAGGTGAAGTTGAAACAGATGTCTCACACTGGCTCTGACTTTGGCTCTTTGAACTGAAGAAGTTCATCTATAGTAACTCCTACTCATTTTACTTGGTAGTGGTTTTCATTGTGTTCTATTTCAGCCCCTTTCTAACCGAAGCACAATTGCTTGTGGCATGCATACTCATTCTGGAGACGGACCACGTACTCGGCTTCTCGATTTTTCACTACTTTCACTCCCCATCAAACTTGCTTCTTAAACTGTTCTGTCTTCAGCGCATTTCTCGCCCGACTCGTGAGCTATCGCATGAACTCTCACATTATACGTCCCGGAAGTGCGAGTTGGCTCATGGTCATCACATGGGTCATGGTTCTGGACTGAGTCCAGACAACAGATCCACTCATGGTCTAACAACAGGGATAAATATGACATTGGTGCATTATTTACATCAACATACACGAAATATTTTTGGGGGTCATGTGCATTAAAATCCAGAGGTAGTCGTAACAAACACTTTAGGCCTCAGCGATTTCTCTGAGACGACGGATGGTCGAACGCACAGTGGTGGCAGCGGGGGTAGCAAGGACGTAAGCACCGCCAGCAACAGTCTTTCTGCAGGACTTGCACTCCCAGACACCGGTCGAGTGACGCTTGACAGACTTCTTGCCGCAGAACGAGCAGTCGTAACGGGCATGAGCCTGGGTCTCGAGCTTACGACATTGACGACGGAGAGACGAACCGTAACGGACACCGTATTTACCGGTGATTCCTACCTTCTTAGTACGCTTGGTCCTACAGTTGTTAGTATTTATAATCGAAGCGAGAGATAGATGTAAAGTGACAAGCGACAAACAAGTAAGCACGCTGGATGAAGAGAGGTAAGTAGTACAAGGAGAGTAACAAGAAGTTTTGATTTGGGTCTAGTTTGCTAGGCGAATAGAGGTCGAACATTTAACAATGTTGAAATGAAGTTCTTGTATCACAGAAAATCTTGCTATTGGTTATTTGTTTAACCTTTGCACTGAGTATGGCATCACATCAACTCCTTTCCTTTCGCAACGCTCTTTGACACCCTCCACTATTCGAACAGTATGAGCTTTCCGTTGTTCCTTGCAACAAATGTCTGCTGCTTTAGTCTGCTTCTCTCTGACTCGATAATTTGAACTGTCGTACGCTTCGGCTCCTCTTAGACCATCGTTCTCTCTCTTTCCATTTCGAACTGATCACTCCCATTCCGCCGGCTTCTCACTCGTCGACCACCTCACAAAGCGTCGCATCCTTACATTTTGATATATCCGGTGTATTTGACTGTGTGTAGTGAAAATATACAAGTCAGCGCTCGAGTATTTCACCTGGTACATACGCCGCCGCTTCTCACGCACCTGCTGTGAGTCGGTCTCGCTGGGACCGGCACTCTCCTGAGTCGTCTCCAATCCACTGTGACCTCGCTTTCCTATTTAGGAAATATGCCACTTTTCCCCGCCCGCGCGCCTAGCCGGTCGTTGCCCCACATTGTGCGGCGTTGAATCAGGCAGGACAGGCTTGGGCATCATTCCCTCCGCTCCCGGGAGCCTCCTCGAGCGCAGCGAAGAGGAGCCACGGGGTCCGGGGCAGCGCCACGGGGTCCGGGGCAGCGCCCCGGTCGCCGGAGGCACGCCCCCTCCACAACGGCCCGCCCTCGCCTCCGGC
>JAKTSR010000355.1:0-11070 GCA_030580325.1 Sugiyamaella sp. yHKS617 | reverse complement strand
CTGTCAATAACTGTTAATAACTGTTAATAACTGTTAATAACTCTTATTAACTATTAACTGTTAATAACTGTCTATAACTGTTAATAACTGTCAATAACTGTTAATAACTGTCCATAACTGTCAACTGTCAATAACTGTTAACTGTCAATAACTGTCAATAACTGTTAATAACTGTTAATAACTGTTAATAACTGTCAATAACTGTTAATAACTGTCAATAACTGTCAATAACTGTTAATAACTGTTAATAACTGTTAATAACTCTTATTAACTATTAACTGTTAATAACTGTCTATAACTGTTAATAACTGTCAATAACTGTTAATAACTGTCCATAACTGTTAATAACTGTCCATAACTGTCAACTGTCAATAACTGTCAATAACTGTCCATAACTGTCCATAACTGTCAATAACTGTTAATAACTGTCAATAACTGTTAATAACTGACTGTTAATAACTGTCAATAACTGTTAACTGTCAACTGTCCATAACTGTCCATAACTGTCGACGACTGTTGATAATGCTTAGTAGCTGTTACGGACACTTGAGTCTCAATCATATGGCCATTGTGCAATAGGGTTACCCGGCCGAAAAGTCTTGTAACGTACCCTAAAACCTAGCCGCCCGTACCCACATACCTCTCAGACCTGCAATTAAATAATGATCTACGATACCCCTACCCTTTTTGACCCGGCCTTGGGATTGGCCTCTGAGTGCTTTGATTCATTCAGAGACGCGCACTGCACATTTCAGCACAGACCCCATCCAGCCTATGCTGACCGTGTAAAGGCTGTTCGGTTCGAGTAGCCGTAGAATGAGCTCTCAGGGTGATACTGCCGGTGATGTGACCATGAAAACGGAGCGTGGGATTCCCCCCCTTAGGTCGCGCCCTGCGTCGCATGTGTATGGGGACTCTCATCCTCATTCTCAGTCTGATACAAGAGACAGTCAGGTACGCGAGACCTGGAAGGCCAGAGAGCCCATTATTCCTGTGTATTCTGACCGGTACTTTGACTCTGTTGTTCTGCACTTGATACTTGCATTTTTCGGTATTGTCGGAGTGCTAGCTAGAATCGGCCTCAACCGCCTGACCTCATTCCAGGGCTCTCAATATGGAGGGGTCCTATGGAGCAATTTTGGTGGTTGCGTTGTCATGGGAGCTCTTGTTAAAAGCACGGATTTTTTCTCTGATTTGATTGTCAAAGAAGTGGACCTGGCCCAGGTTGCCCATGTTATTGAGCACGGCAGCCATGAGAAACCAATTTTTCACAGGGCGTTCAAGGTCAAAGCCGAGATACCGCTGTATATTGGTCTGGCCACGGGTGCTTGTGGTAGTATCACTTCGTTTTCGTCATTTATGATCTCGTTGTTCGAACTCAGTTCGCACCAGCTAATTCCGGGATCGCCATATCCCAATGCCGGATACGGGGTTCCTGTTTTCCTCAGCTATCTCATAATCACAATTGCTGTATCCTTCACAGGGTTTAACTTTGGCCGTCATTTGGTTGATGGTCTGGAAAAGTCCATGAACATATCGGTGGCTCGCTACACCTTTTTGATCGAACTCATACTGGCGGTTCTGGGTCTTTCAGGGTGGATCACGGTGCTCGTACTGACTATTGTCAAGCCGGACTGGAGATATTGGACATTTTCCTGCGTGTTCGGCCCGTTTGGTGTGTATGCCAGATTCTGGCTGGGTAAACTCTTAAACAAAAAATCCCCCACTTTCTTCTATGGAACTTTTGCTGCTAATATACTGGCTTCCATAATTATCTCAGTGCTGTTCCTTCTCCAGTACGGCCAGAAGAGACATTCAGACTCACTGCTAATCCAAAGCGTCCTGAATTGCCAGGTCATCTCGGCCTTGCAGGACGGCTTCTGTGGAAACTTCTCCACCATCAGTACTTTTATCTCTGAATTGTCAGGACTGAAAGATAAGCGACACGCCTATTTCTACGGCGGCGTCTCCATTGGCCTGGGCTTCTGCATCGTGGTTCTAATCTTGGGCACGTACTCGTGGGCCGTCGGGCTCACTGAACTCGCGGCCTGCTAAGCATTCCCTTGTACGAACACTAATACGCTGATACACTAATACACTAATACACTAATATCAACACTCGAACAGCCAGTACCGCTCTTCCTGGGAGCACCTCCGGTAGCTGGGGATCTGCCCCAGACCCAGAGGCTCTCCCCGAGACTCCTCTCGCTCCGGCCGAGTCAATCCCGATATCACTCGCGAAGCGGATGGACTCCGATGGCTGTCGTCTATATCTAGCGTAAACGGAGACAGTCTTCTATATCTAGCGGAAAACACTATACCCCATGACTCGCTCGTTTAGTTACTATTCCTGCACGAATCAGCGACAGCAGGTGGTCCATCCGTTGCTACTAGCTGGCTATGGTGATGATTGCCCTTTAAGAGGGCAGCTTCCTTTCTCAAGCAAGCAGGCTACGTCAAAATCAATTTTAATATCTCACCCCACAGGGTCAATAGAGAGCTGATGGAACACCGTCTCGGTGGGAGACACCCAGCAATTGGCCAGAGAGGCTGGACACACCATGGCCGAGCCCATTTTATGTATGGCCCATTTTATGTAAGGGCGGACACGTCCCTGTGCCTAATCCATCTGTCATGTTTCGGGTCCGGATCTGGGCCGATGTGGGGCTCGACTGCTGATGCATGGATTAGTGCTAAGACTGCACCGTTTCAGGCAACGGCCGTTGGAGCCGACGCAACGCAGATCTGCCGACGGTTGTCCAGGCCCGACGAGTTGCCGGCCATTCAGCTCGAATGTTGACTAGTCAGCTTTTATTATCTCTCTACTTATCTTTCCCTATATATATGTATATAATATAAACAGGGGTGTGTGGACCTGATGTTGATGGGTAATAAGATTTTGTACGTTAACAATAGGCTATCACATAATGGTTCGGCCAGCGCTAAGGGATGAAGTCATCTCAGTCTGTCAAGGAGCTCCCAAGAATGTGTACACTTCATTGAACAAATCCATGTCCATAGACCTGGCTGTTTTGGAGCCAGTAATATTTCTGCCTGCGTGTCCAAAGTTCGGTCAAGATACAGCCCCTCCGACTTACGAGGATGCCATCTGTAGTTCATGTAACACCATTGCTCCCCAGCCCGTTCTCCGGGGATCACTAATAGTGAAATTGACGAAACCAACCATCATCAGGAACGTCTCACTCAAATTATTTGGCGTCTCACAAACACAATGGCCCTATTATAGCCCGCTGGACAAAAACCATAGCGGGGTCCCCTATGTCTACAAGGATTCTGTGATCATTAACAGTCATGAATGGCTCTACGTTCCAGACACTCAATCGGCAAACGAGACTGTGTTACTAGTAAGAGATGTTGAGCAGCCTACTTCGGTGGCATCATCCAGCGTGCTGGGTGCAGATGCACTTTTTCTCTACGAAGGCGGCACAATGAAGCACAAAGACGAGTACTCGGTATATTATAATAATTCTGCCAGTACCGTTACTGGTTCACGCATCCCCCTACTAGAGCCAATGCCGAATAAACTGAATGAAAAGAATAACGACAGTCACAAACGAGAACGAGATCACATATATCCCGCTGGCGAATATGTATACAATTTCACCATTGCACTAGGAAGAAACCTTCCTGAGACTGTGAAATCCCAGTTCGGCTCTATTCGGTACTTTCTAGAAGCCAAAGTATTCCACAAGGGTCTCTTTGGACACTGTAGCTCTGGTCGCCGGGAGCTCGAACTGGTCAGATGTCCCCGGGCTAATATTGACAACCCACTAGCCAGTAATTCCTGCCGCATCTGGAGAGATATTTGCGATCTATTCCACTATGATATCGAGTTGGGCTCTCGGTATCTGGCTCTAGGCGAGGAGATATCACTTGTGATTCGCCATCGCCCTATACACCGCGAGGTGCGAGTAGGGGAAATAACCATCGAAATTATCCAGAGCAGCAAGTACACGAATTCCTATACCAAAAAGAAGTCTACTCGCTGCCAAGTCGTGCAGCTAGCCAGGAAGAAATATCCGAGCGAATTCAAAGCCCATGATTCGCTATATGTTAATGACTCTACACAACCCAGAGACCCTAATAATGCGCCTGTATATCAATTAAGCAAAGTCAACTCCAACAGCTCGGGTGATTACTCCATCGACAGCAGCAACGCGTCGGATCAAGACAGCACACACAACATTTCACCTGGCAGTTTAGACAACAGCGAACGGGAACCAGTCACTCAGCTGAAAATGGCTTCACTAAACATTTCGATACATCTGGGTGCCCAGTCCGGCATAATAATTCCCTTCACAAACTGCTCACCTTACATCCAGGTCAAACACAACCTCCAGATCTGTTTCAAGGTGTCGACAGCGCACCCCAAGAACCCCGGCCTCAGAAAGCAAGAGGACGTGCTCGTTCAGATCCCCGTCCACATACTCTCGTCGAAATGTAATACCGACAACCTAATTCTTCCGCTCTACCAACGGATTCCTCCTGTACTTGCATGCTAATACTATTTTCTTTTTTGAGACATAGGTGAGAATGCCTCCGGCAGCCGGGGAGCTGCCCCGGAACCACAGAGTGCGCTTTGTGGGCAGCTTTGTTTCAGGTCGGCCGTTGGTCCCAGGAGTGGCCCGACTCGAGGGCAGCTCAGTTCGAGGCGCAGGGCGGTCTGGGGCAGTGCCCCGGCCGTCGGGGGCATTTCCCCAGAGTCAGGGTATCCCCAGAACCCGCTGCTCGTGGAGATCAATTTACAACCTGATATATTTCTAGATCAGGACCGCCCTGACCCGTAGCTGGCTGGGCTCGGGTCCGTTAGAGCTTCGGAGGCTGGCGGGCGGACAGGGCGTCTCCAACTTGGCAGCACGCTTCCGGCGGCCGGGGTGCCACCCCGGACCCCGCAGTTCCTCTAGCTCCGCTCGAGGAGATCCCGTAGGCAGCAGTCTCCGCCAAGTGGAGCACAACGGGGTCCGGGGCAGCGCCCCGGCCGCCGGAGGCACGAGAGCAGGGATCGCCGTAGAACATGCGAGCCTGACGTGCGTCGACCGTTGATATGGCAGATCTCTGCAGCCGGCGGTTCTTGCTCATCGGCCGCCAGGATTAAATGGGCGACAAACAGCCGGCAGTGGTCCTGTTGCATGGGCTAACGGCTGGCTCGTGACAGGGCAACATTGGGGGCCCTGGGCCGTTACACTAGACCCGTATCGTAGCCGAGCATACAGACACGACTTGTGCTGCACTCCGGGGTCCGAGGGCACTGTCCCAGCTGCTCCTGAGCAAGGACTAGGCCGGTTTGTCACTCTAGAAAGGAGCGAGGCGGATGGGGTGGACGGCTTGTGAGAGGCCGGGGTACTACTGCATGGGAAAGCATGGGGAAATGGACCTCGGAGCTTACTGGACCGGTGCGACGGCGGAAATATCGGGGACGTTTAAATGGAAGATGCATCCTCCGGTGGAGTGCAGATATAAAAACTGAGGGCACCGAATGGCCTATTATTTTCTGGACAATTTTTGCAGCATTTTTTGGTAGCTTATGGTCTTAAAGCTCCGGACTGAAAGCTGAGCGAGTAAGTTCTATTATCTTTGCTCATCTGTTGTAGCATCCGTGTGCGACCGGCCCATACGGCCGACTGATATTAGCCGGTCGAATCGTCTTGTGTGCCTGTCGCGATTTCTGAAGTCAGAGAGATATGTGACCGTACGATCCGATTGTGTGATCGTCCGCGTTGGGCCGGCAAAGACATCCGGCCAATCGCACCAGTACCTTAATGTCACTCACTAACTGCATAGGATTAATTGATAATCAGCAAGACCCCCATTCAAACAGCTCTCGCTTGTCTGCTGACTGTCGACTCAGACAGGGAGTCCAGCTCTTGAACAGGTTCTCGACTGGTCTTAAGCTCTCTTCAAACTTTCTCGGCGACAAGGTTTACTTGGGCGTATCGGTTTTACGCACAGCAGCACGCCTGTCAGAACCGCAATCAGTACGTGATCCTGAACTAACTACTATATATATGGAAACGTCGCGACGCCTAGCTCCTATCATTCACGAGCACTAAAGTCAGACTGTCGCTGCTCCTCTGGTACCACAATCCCCGTCTTAGCTAGTATATTAGAAAGATACAGCTGTCACTACCGAACTCAGCTTTTTTCTATACTGCCTGTGCTGCTGCTCTAACTTCTCACCTGGTTCACTTCACTTGACCATTTCACCCGTCAAATCCATCTTCTGGCCGCCACAGCTGCTCCCAACTACCGCCGTCTGTATCAATTGGCACTTCGCAGCTGACAACAGCTGTTAGGTACAGCTGTTAAACCAGTACAGTACTATCGCGTCACGCACCGTCGGTCTGCATAACTCCATACAGCCCTGTGCTGCCTGTGACTGATAAACCCACCACCCACGTTTCTCCACACTAAAGTTAACTCAGACTGCTTACCGCACAGCACGCATATTTACATTACAACCTTGGTTCGCAGAGGCGATTAATTCTGAGTCTTGCAGAGATCTCGCAACTGCGAACGTTGGATTTGTCAACTTTTGGTATCACTCGTCTCTGATTCTGATAGTCTGCCTGATTGCCATTGCTAGGGCTAAGAAACGCGGTATCTTCTGCGACCCGGCTCTCCGCCACATTATTTTTTATCATTATCTTCTATACTTAATCGCGACCGCGACACTTGTCTTATTAGGTTGGATATCTTGCACTCTTGTTCTGTTCCTGGTACGATATTATTGTTGTGTTGTCGCATCAAGCCAGAACCACTTTGACCCCAATTCTATGACGCCTGGATCTCACGCCGGGATAACGTAACCTAATCATACATCACAGGAACACAGGAACACAGACAGTGATATTAATCCCGGAAACTTCATTGGTTTTGCGACAATTCGACAGTTGATTTCAAGTGACAGCCTCACTCACAACGTGAAATCCCTTGTAACCTTGTAGCGTGTCAGGCTTTTTCTTCAACTGGACCACTCGGCAGCGGGGAATTGACTTAGATACAATCCACGACGGCGACTGCACGAGCAACCAAGCCAGAGAACTATACGGGAAATTTCCTGCAGCAAGATCTTAGGACCACAGGACTATAAGCTCTCAGAACTAGAAGCATTTTCAGCAACTTCAACATGTCCTCTTCTGGCCCTTACATCAAGCGAGAGGACGACGATGGCGGCGGTAATTTCCCAGGCTATCCAAGTGGCGGACCCAACTATTCGTACCCTGGCGGCCCTGGACCTGTCAAGACAGACCCTGAATCAAGACGGTTGATGTCTCGAGAAGTGCTAACACGCGGATTCAATTCGTTCGACGATGCGAATGCAGATCAGGCGTCTTCGATGATTGACGAGTCAGACTTGCTTGACCTGGAAGGAATCGGCTCTCCCGAGGTTCATAATGCTTACGGCGGAAACAAAGCTGCTCAGCCTGGTGTCGGCATCGCCAGCACTACTGGTGGTACCGACACAGGAGGCAGCTTAACAATAGCTGGGACTGCTACTTCAGCACCACGGGATTTCTCTCGCAATGCGGCCCAGCATTCATATAACTCCAAGCTGGCGCTTGGAACCACGCCTCCGATTCCTGAATCGACTTCTCCCTTTGATAACTTTCTCTACAACCAAACTAGATATGGCACCGGGGATCCAAATGCGAATGTCAATGTAAACGCAAACGTCAACGCAAACTCCAACGCTTCTCAACATGGATATCCTGCCAGCTATCCACAACCCGCTCCTGGTGTGGATAATCCACAAATTCACGTCCAGAACACGCCGTCACAATCTCAGTCGTACATCAGCAAGCACAATAGATTCCCCTCGACTGGAAATGCGTCTCTCGGTCCTGGTAGCTATACATCGCCTCGACCCGAGTCTCATATCGATAGATTTATGCATGAAAATGCCATTGCCAGTAATTCGTCCACGCCCGTTGGTTCTTATGATGGCACTTATTCTACATCTCCTGGATTTTCAGTTGGTGGTGGGTTTTCGTTGCCAAACTACGGCATTGCTGGTCAGTCTATGGGAAGCAACGTTTCTGGAGCCGTGGGGCCTTCAGCTGGCATGTCTGCCGGCTCATTTGGCAAGGCAATGATCTTGAACTCAGACGACAAGCAGCTGCAGATGATGGAGAGACGGCGGAGAAGACGAGAATCACACAATGCTGTGGAGCGCCGTCGTCGCGATAACATCAATGAAAAGATCAGAGAGCTCTCTGAGCTGATCCCGGAGAAGTTCCTCATGGCAGGAATGGACCAGCAGCTTATTGCCAAGGGCATTGACGATCGGCCCAACAAAGGAACTATTCTAGGACGCAGCGTGGACTATATCCGCCAGTTACAAGCCATTATCGATGAGCAGAACAGAGCAGAGCTGGATCTTCAGGACCTAGTCAATTCCCTTCAACGCAACTTGGGAATTGATGTCACTGAATACAAGTACACTTCAGCCGAGCTGGCACTGTCACGTCTTGGAATCGGCCCACAGATCAACGGAGCCACGCCCCCTGTGATGCCCAATGCTGGAATGGGCACCGGATCTGGTCCCGATGACCTCAAATCGCCGGTATCCAACAGCAGCCAGTCTTCGCGCCCTACCAATACCGAGTCGGGAGCTGTCTCAGACACGGCCGGCCGACCCGATGGCAGCCTCCGGCCCCCAGCAGGATTTGGGCCCAGTGAGTCCAATACACCCTCGGGAGGCCGTGCGGACTCCAATGTGGCTGGCGGTGCCAGCTCGTCGCGTAACACACTTTCCCCCTCACAACAGCGTGGCACCACCTCTTCCCAAGGCGACAGATCCAATGCAGAGACTCCCGAATTCACCCCCGAGTTCGACCTCGACTTCTACCAAAGACGGGGCTACGAGCCCCAGGACGAGTCGGCCATCTTCGAGGACGACTACGCTTACAACCGGTGAGCATGCTTGCGACCACCCCCGCTTATTTATTTTCTATTCCTTAATTTTTATTGACGCCCTGTCTTTCTGTTAACCCGCCTGACCCGCCCGTAATGAATTCCTTCCTCTCCTTGGCTGATATAGACAACAGTTGACAGCGCCTTGTATAATGAACAAGCTCTTCTTGACTACTGCCACAGTGCTGCCTTCGGCGGCTGGGGCGCTGCCCCGGACCCCGTGGCTCTTCTCGCTGCTCTTGAGGAGGGCCGGGTCCCTGGTATCGGTGGTGTGATATCGGTGGTACTGCCCCGGTCCTCTCGCTGCCGCTCGAGTCGGTTTCGTCCCTCCCCTCCTACAACACTGTGAGGGCCCTCCTCGAGCGGCAGCGTGAGGAGCTGCGGGGGTCCGGGGCAGCATCACCCATACCAGAGACTCCGCCCTCCTCAAGCGCAGCAAGAGGAGCCACGGGGTCCGGGGCAGCGCCCCGGCCGCCGGATGCAGTACGGGCGATGGCCATGGAGAGACACGGTTGCTAGCTATGTACAGGGAGGAGCCGGCCTAGAGGTCGGGCATGCGGAGCACCTCACGCTCGCGGTTTTCGGCGAGGTCGCGTAGTTTGGCCATGATAGCGCTGTTTTCCCAGCGCGGGGGGCATGGCTTGATCTCGTTGTTGCGGGTGGCCCAGTAGTAGATGTCCCAGTCTTGTTCGTCCAGGAGCTCGTCGTACTCGTCCATTTCCGCCCGGGTCATGGTGCTGAGATACACTTTAGCGAATTTGCTCAGAATCAGGTCTGTTTCAAGAATGCCTCGTTTGCGGCTCTGGTAGAGCAGGCGAGCTCGCTTGGTTTCGGTCTCCTCGCCCGGACGAGGCAGCGGTTGCACTTTGAATTCGATGTTGGACGTCACAAACACCTCGTCGCTCTCACCCGACGCAGGGCTACTTCTGCTGCTCTCGAATCGTCGGCCCACCAAGCCTGCCCTCGGGACCACCACTCGGCAAATTTGTTTCCTAATCAACGGCAATCGTGCTAACATTACTTCTGTGTGTGTTGCTTCTGATTCGGTTACAGACTGACCCCAGAAATTTCAGGCTTCCTGCACGGCGTACAGACGTGCCCAGCCGGGAAGGAGCAGGCTCCGGCGGCCGGGGCGCTGCCCCGGACCCCGTGGCTCCTCTCGCAGCGCTCGAGGAGTGCTAGGGAGTGAACGCTCGTGCAGCGAGAATAGCAGGCACAGGGCAGCGCGCAGGCCGCCGGAGTACTGGGTCGAAAGCCTGCTGAACTACCCCTGGCGACCTACAACTGCTGGCAGCCAGCCTCACCCCGTGCTGCAGGGCTCTGGCTTCTATCCCCCATATCCATATCTACCCCTTAATTATTATCAGCACGCATCTTAGAGCAGGCGAGAATAGCCAGCCACCGGAAACTTACCAGAGATCAGTCACAGACATCAACACACGCGTGGTTAGAAGTCTTCATATCAGTTGACCTGTGCCGTATATTACTCGAACATTTGAATTGAATTGAGCTCTAGCTCACGCTACCATCAACAACCTCGACCATTCCCCTGAAGCGTCAGCAGCATCGGTGGCAGGCGACTGGAATTCCAGGAAACGGTTTGAATTCGTACCCAGATACGTGTCAGGAGTGTCGGCAAAAGCAGAGAGCAGCAGCAGAAGCGACAGCAGAAAGCAACGAGCATTGGACATTAGAGACCAGGAACTGAGCGAGTCAGCACAAGATGGCATCGCAGGATGTCATGAACTTCGTTAACTTCAACCAGGACTTCAGCTGCATCTCGGTCGGCAGCCGCAATGGCTACAAAATCTACAACTGCGACCCGTTCGGCAAGTGTTTTACTAAGCGTGAGTACCCCTTCTATCAGCAGCCCGCCCACAGCGACATACTAACAATGTGCAGCAGATGGCGGCATCGGTACGTTCGAGTCGGGAGGGGGGGGGGGGGGGCCCCCCCCCCGGCCCCCGGGGGATGCCCCGGCTCCCGGGAGCGCATCCGGGAAAAAACCCGGCCCGGGGGGGGGGGGGGCGACCCGACCGGCTCTGCCCATACACGGGAAGTAGTCGGGTGACGTGCTCCGACTGTGAAGTTGATGCCATAGTCAGCTGTGTCAGCAACTCCGCGGACTGCAGAGTC
>JAKTSR010000354.1:0-11074 GCA_030580325.1 Sugiyamaella sp. yHKS617 | reverse complement strand
GGAACCGGCTCCGCCATCAGCATGGCCATCGGGGTGTTCTGTCAGGTCTCGCGCAGATTGGGGGCGGACCTCGCGTGTGTCTCAAGTGAGCGCAAATTGTGGATGCAATCGGGTTGGCCGTAATCGCTGAAAGGGTGGTAGGATAGTCGGAAAGACGAGCAGAGATATGCAGGGAAAATGCAGATGGTGCAGGGTCTTGCTGCGCGTGGAGAACTTGGACGTTCTGTCAAGCACACGCTTTACAGTCACCAGGGCCCAACCGCTCGCGTAGCGAGCACAACGGGGTCTGAGGCAGCGACCCAGCCGCCGGAGGCGTCGCGTACGCCCCCAAGAGAATGCCGTCATGAGGTGAAGACCGAGTGCCGGACGTAGTCAAGGAAGTGCTGCCGGTATTCCGATGGACAACGGCAGGAGGACAGAGGCTCGGTTCTGTTGTCGAGGACGGAGCAGTGGTCCATGAGGGCCAAGTAATAGACAGTGTTGGTATGTTGGCCGGAAGGGCTGGTGGCGCGGAAACAGTTGCGCTCGGGCATGAACGAATAGTTGTTGTCGATATAATGTCCTAATTGTTGGTAGATTCGGTAGACGGGGTCAAAGTCTAGGTAGCTGAGCGCTCTTTCAACATTGACTACCTGTTGGACGGAGATGGTCGTCGATTCGGGAGTACGCAGACAGCTGTAATCGCCGTTGTCGTCGCACACTGCTATGAGCAGTGCGTAGTCCCCAATCGAGATGTCCTCGAGAAAGGTGGTATCGCTGGCAATTTGGTCTAAAATCTGCTTCTCGGCCAGCGGTTCGAGGTTTATCTTGTTTTCTTTGAGCCAGTTGAGCGGAGATTGAGTGATTTCGTAACCATTGGTGGAGCAGGGGAGACGGATCTCCACAGTTGAGTCATAGAAACTGGCTTCGTAGATATTCTCGATTCCGACGTGAGGCGGGAATGTTGCTTTTGTGACGGAGAAGTAAGTCTTGATTCCGTGGTGCTTCTGGCAGTACAGGCCGCATAATTTGGACAGTAGGGTATTGGGATTTGCTCGGATGTGATCGTAGTACCATGACAGGTCTCTCCTCAGTAGCTCAAACTCTTGCTTTGTAATTGGGCTTATATAAAAATTATAATCGCCAGTCAGGTACACTAAATGGTCCAGAGTGCCGACTCTTCGGATACCTGATTCGCCATGGTTAAAGGAAGCCATATATTTTGCAGAGTCGATTCCCATGAGCTCGCGAAGCTTGTAAAATACACGGGGACTGAAATCCTCGAAATCGACGCAACGGCGACGCAACTCGGGCGTCTTGCAAGTGCAGCCAGAGTTCTTCGCAGAAAAGTGCTCACTAGTTACTGGGTGGTTTAATATGAAATCGTACTCCATGTAGGTGACCGACGTTGCGATGTTCTTCAGGAGCTCCTTAAAGAGTTCTACCTCGAGTTTGCTGAGACTGCTGTTAAACGGACCGATTGCCTGGGCCCTGTTGTAAGCCAATGAGTGCAGTCGTTGTATGTCCTGTTCACTAGCTGGTTCATTATTCGGTTCAGAAATGGGAGAAGGAGGTCTCACCAAAGGGCCGGACTGATCCAGCGAAGTTGCAGAAGAGCAAATAGCAATGCTCGGGAGCCAGCCGCCAGAAACAGAACAAAACGACGGAGAGTTCGGAGTGCTGCTTCTCTGACTGGTAGATCGGGCATTGCAGATACCAAGGGGGGATACCAGAGAGGGAAATACACCGTACTCTGAACCTATGGGAGCTAGAACAGAGTAGACAGAGTGTGCCTCGACGGAATACAGAGTGCAAACAGAGTACATTCTCCAGACGACTGTCGAATAGAAGCTATCACCGCCCCCATCCGACTGGGCCCATACTCTGTACTTAGCAAATACGAGCCCTTGAGTAGAGCGCAGCCAGCCGGGGTCAACACCTCCAGCGCCACGCTGCTCTTCCGAGCCCAGCCCGCAAACCATGCCTTCGATCGCACCATGCCCACTCGCACACGCATCAAACCGCCATGGCGAGAGAACTACTTCCAGCGTTGTAGTGACCATCGTGCCTAGGGCCAAGAAGCTCTCTCCTGTCTCCGTTTGTTTACATCTACCCCTGCATGCGCCATCATCTCGCACGCAGCCCGTGCTATCTCGCATATGCCCCGCCGGTCAGCCATGGCGGGGAGCGGCGCGGCCGCCGGCCGGGCTGGGGCGCTGCCCCAGACCCCGTTGTGCTCGCTGCGCGAGCATCACTCCCGGAGAGAGCCACCTCCCCAAGCGCAGCGAGAGGAGCAACGGGGTTCGGGCCGGAGGAGCTGCCCCTGATCGCCCGGCGATGACGTACAGTGTGTTTATCATCCAGGCCTGCAGGGTGGGGGTGCGGGCAGCCGGCTCCTCTCAAGGGCACTTCACCGTGAAAAGCCCGCTCGCGCAGCGAGCGCTACGGGGTCTGGGGCGGCGCCCCAGCCCGGCGGGAGGCCATCCCCCCTGCCCCGGGCGCTGCCACGGTCTGGGCAGCGCCCCGGGTAGTGAAGTGCAGGCCCCACCCGCCAAGACGGCACAAACATAGCCAAGTCCAGGGCGCCACTTTAATTCACGTTCATGTCGCTACGCTAATTAATAGGTGCAGCTGGACAGGAACAGCCAGGTTTAGCTGGCTGGCTGGGGGATGGAATGCCGAAGCGTTGGCCAGTCGGTGCTAGTCTTTGAGCGCAAGCTACAGCTGGCTCGAGCACCTGGCCTGGCAGACAGCAGTGGCTGGCGGCACGGTGCTGGGGGACTGGGCTACCCGTTTGTACTGTAAGCAGTCAGCCAGTCGCACCCTCGTTCGCAGTGGGGGCAAGGTTGGCTGCCAAAACAATCAAAGGATCCCTCCCTGTGGAGTATCAATATAAGGACTCAGTTGCTTCTTTCAGCTGCCGGCTGGAGCCTGACTACAGCCCTGGCTACCGCGATGTTTAGCTTGCACGCCGTAGCTGGATAAAACATCTCCCTATAGCGCACTGATTTTGAGCGGCGGTGCTTATTAGTGGAATGTACACATATTTGTAGGCTTGTCCGCTTGTCATAGCCTATCTGTTTACGCCGATACCTAAGTCCATGCCCACGCCTGTGCTGCGTGCGTGCCTCTATTCTTAGACCGAGCGGCACTCAGCCATACATACCCCTGTACCATACATAAGAGCAGGGATACGCCAGTAAGATCGAATGTGAGTTGAGCGAGTGAGTGAGAGAGTTGAGTTGGCTTTCCGGTCGCAGTGCTCTTCGTTTGATTGTCAGCTTCGTTGTTTAACCTGGCTGTTCAGCAGGTTAGCCACCAACATAGCCCGGTCGGACTCTAGGTAAGTAACTAATACCGCACGCATATTACAGTTGTGGTGTGGTTTGATGCGGTTTGACGCGTACCAGTAAGGGCGAGAGAGTGACTGTGAGCGAACGAGCTCTAGTGCCATTAGAAACACCCCCGGCCATTATCACTAGTATCGCTAGTACTAGTCAGTGCTCAGTCACGGCACGAGCTAGATTACATCTGGCGTGGTTAAGTTTGGTGGCTACTGTTATCATATGGGACTACGCTAGTCAAAATTTAAACGTTGCTCGGCCAGCCGGTCACTTAGTCCACCCAGCTCCTTAGCTCGGTCTGACAGTCCATCGTGAGGTGTCAAGTGTTCTCTCTGCTCTGCTCTGCTACTGTCTATTGTCTACTGTCTATTGTCCATTGTCCATTGTCCATTGTCTATTGTCTCTTGTCTGGTACTGCTGTCGCTTTGGGTCTGCGTCGGCTACTGGCTTTAGATCTGCGGGTCCATAACAAGAGCTTGTCATCCTGCACTGGACTTTGCAGTCAGAGGAATCTCGCTCGCCTCTTGCTCTGACTTGTGCTACACCTGCTGCTCCCGCTCTGGCTCTGGCTCTTGCTCTTGCTCTTGCTCTTGTTCCTAGTCCTGCTCCAGCGCTGGCACTGCATTGGCTTGGGAGACCGTTACTGCGAATATTGGCTAACTGGCTGGCAGCTTCTACTAAGGCTAACTGGACACTGGCTGGATATCTCGTGGACACTGACCACATACAGTGGAATACGGAATACTGGACTCTGAGTGAACTGGCCTGACACTGGCCGCCAGCCCGAGCTACATTGGCGAGCTACATTGGCTACATTGGCTACTGTGGCTGCTGTGGCTACTGTGGCTACTGTGGCTACTGTGGCTATATATTTGGACTCTGCTTCAGCGGTGGTACGCCGGCTCAGCTTCTGTGAGCGACTGCTACTGCTATATCTCTCTCTTCTTTCATCGCTGGTGGTCTGACAAGGTAAGTGATGTTGCTAGGGTGTCTCTTCTTGCTTCTCGTTGTCTCAAGTCCTGCTGTCTCAGTCTCTCTGTACTGTCGGACGATCCAATTTACCTGCCGACGTCACCCCACATTTCCAGCGCGTCCTTTTTCCCTTTCGATCTTGGTACGCTGCCTACCCCGCTTCCTGCATCTCTGATCTCAGAGACTCTCAGATCCCGGTTAATTTCCGCCGCTGCTGCTGCTGACGCTGCTTCTTCGCTGCTGCCGACCCAGCTCTAGCTAACAATCTGCCAGTTCTCCTCGCTCGTATCCCGAGCTCTTTGCTTCCAGCTTCGGGTTAGTTCTGAGTCGGCCGGCGCATGGCGCGCTGCACGATAAGCCGGTCCGTGCCTCCGGCGGCCGAGGCGCTGCCCCGGACCCCGTTGTGTTCGCCTACGCGAGCAGGGACATTCTCCGCTCTCCGCTCTCCGCCCGGACCCGCCTCCAGAGGCTCCCCGGGATAAATCTCCTCAGGCGAGCGAGAGGAGCCACATGGTCCGGGGCAGCGCCCCGGCTGCCGGTGGCGTGCTTCCCAGCCCCTGGCCGGACTGCATGGCTGGTATCGGCCGGTCTAACATGCCAGACGCTCGCTGCCTGTTCGGTTGCACTAGGCGATCCCCGCCATGTCGGTCGTGTTTGATTCTCAGGCTAGCTCGCCGGCCAGCGCCGGTCCTAGCCCTGGTCAGTCATCGGAGAAAGCTGCGCTAGCACCAACAGCGGTCCCAGGACTGAGCCTGAAGTACACATCTGTGATCAGCAGTCCAAAGTCCAATCCGTCGCCGCCAGTGTCTCCAGAGGTGCTTGACTGGAATAATGACTATGACAATGGGCTTGTGAGCGGTTCGCGGGCAAAGACGACGGTTCCCTTTCTTCGGCTGAATAGTCCTTCTGAGAACAGCCACAGCACCATCGCCAGTAGCCAGACTAAGAACAGCACGAACAGCCACAGCAGGAGTAACTTCGACATCGGCATTAACACCAACGGCGAGAACGTCT
The DNA here is from genome assembly GCA_030580325.1 of Sugiyamaella sp. yHKS617. Taxonomy (NCBI): domain Eukaryota; kingdom Fungi; phylum Ascomycota; class Dipodascomycetes; order Dipodascales; family Trichomonascaceae; genus Sugiyamaella; species Sugiyamaella sp. yHKS617. The sequence continues at coordinate 5,765 of JAKTSR010000354.1, read as the reverse complement.
CCAGCAAGAGCAGCACAGGGACAAGCACAGGGACAGGTACTGATATCAGCGACGTGGGTGCTTTGGGAAAGGAGAACGAGAACGAGGAAAGTGCTACTGCCAGTGCAAGTTTTACTACTAGTGCTAGTGCACCTGGTTCAGAGGCAGCGTCTGCTGCTGACAGCGCAAGGTCCAAGTCGCGGTCATACTCTACTTCGCACGTCCACCCGCCTAGGCTCAGTGTGGTCACAGCCGGAGCTGGCACTGCTGGTCCGAAATCTTCGTCGGTGGCTGGATCGGGCGCATTCCAAGGCTCCGGGAAGTACACTGTTGGCACTCCGAGCTCTATAAGCTCGTCGAGCTCGTCCAGCTCGTCGAGACCGCGATCCAAGTCGGTATTGCATTCGGGGATTGTTTCTGGCGGTTCTGACCCTGCTGGGCGATCTGGCTACGTCGGTGTTGGTAGTTCTGCTACGCCCTCCGCCACTGGCTCGTCAGGCGCTGCCACTGGTGCCGGCTCCAGTTCCGCTGCTACCGGCACGCCTCCTCTGCGACCGAGGTCCAATTCAAAGATATCTGGCACAATGACGAAGCTGCGTAGTTTCCTGTTCTTGGGAGATAAGGACAAGACCGCCCTCCCGCCGGGCAATGTCATGGTCCACCCATCGGCCCACGACTCGACTCCGGCTACGCCAGTCTCGGCTTCCGATGCTGGTTTCACGCCAGCCCACAGTTTGCATTCTGCCGCGACGCCTTCCTCGACCCCTGTGCAGCCAGATTCCACTTTGCATCCGCCGGACGATAGCCACGGTGAACATAGCAGAGCAGGGTCCAAACAACATAGCTCTGGCAGCGGTGGTAACACCACAAACCATAACAGCGGCACTACTGATACCGGTAGTGCCAATGGAAGCATTAACAGCGCATCCAACGTCCAGTCTCCCTCGTCCTCTCTCGTGTCAATCCAATCTTTACATGAGATAGGTTCCCCATCTGCAACACCACAGCCAGCACAGACTGGAAATACGACCCCGAACTCATCCTCTGCATCGGTTGGTAGGTCTGGTTCCGTATCGAAATCATCGGCCCCTCTTCCGCGATTTGTAATATCCGAAGATGGAGCAACTCACAGTCATCATTTAAAGACCGCTAAGCGGCAGGAGAAACTGTCTGGCATGATTAAAGAGTTTTTAGGCGGCAAGAAGCTGAGAGAAGAGGCAGTGTCTGCCGTATCAGCCATACTCAATGGCGGCGGCAATGCATCCAACGCTGCAACTCAAGTGGCTGGAAAACAACCTCCCACCCTCATGGCAGGATTTGTGCATCAGCTGAAGAAGGGAGATCAGGACGTAGAGACGTTACTGAAGTCGACTACTGTACCTTCGCAGAGCTCTTTTGTCGAGAAATACGGCAAATGCCATGAAGTCATTGGCAAAGGCTCGTTTGGTATCGTGCGGGTGGCTCATAAGGCCGATCCCCAGAATCAGCGAGACTTGCTGTATGCAGTCAAAGAGTTCAAAAAGCGGCCCCAAGAATCCGAACAACGATACTCCAAACGACTGACATCGGAATTCTGTATTTCATCCTCACTGCATCATCCAAACATCATCCAGACGCTCGACCTCTTGCAAGACGCGAAAGGTGAATACTGTGAAGTCATGGAGTACTGCGCTGGAGGCGATCTATATTCACTAATTCTGGTAGTGGGCAAATTAGACTACCTAGAAGCCGACTGCTTCTTCAAACAGATCGTTCGCGGCGTCAATTACATGCATGACATGGGCGTGGCCCACCGCGACCTCAAGCCCGAGAACATCCTCCTCACCTCGAACGGGGCTGTCAAAATCACCGATTTTGGCAACGGCGAGTGCTTCCGCATGGCCTGGGAAAAAGTCATTCACCTTTCCAATGGAGTGTGTGGCTCTGCCCCGTACATTGCACCCGAAGAGTTCACAGAAGCTGAATTCGACCCTCGAGCACTCGATATCTGGGCTGTCGGCGTCATCTACATGGCCATGCGCACTGGCCGTCACCTCTGGCGAATGGCCAAGGCCACGGAAGACGAGTTCTACGCCAAATACCTCCTCGGTCGCAAGGACGAACACGGCTACGAGCCCATCGAAAGCCTCAAGCGCGCAAGGTGCCGCAACGTTATTTATTCAATTCTTGACCCCGTGCCTGGCAGACGTATCACAGGCAAACAGATCCTCAACAGCGAATGGGGCAGAGAGATACATGTCTGCCAGGCCGGGGACCTGGGTTTATAGTCTATGTACATAACATCGTACTGTCGTTTCTCTTTCCTTGATTTACCTCTAGCGGTCGGGTGTGCCTCAGAATCGAGAGGCTATTTACTATTTATTTATTAGTCTATGAGTGGATGCGATTGTTGCGCTCCTTGTGCTTAGAACTGCCGCTCTTGGCGACAGCCGACATTATTATTGGAGCATCCATGGCGTCGAAGTTAACGAATCCTGAGTCGTCTGGCAGCCTGGAATCCAGCTTGGTCAGGGGGCTGGTGATGAGCTTGTTTTTCGAGCTGCTGCGCCGGACTTTCTTGGTAATTCGGGGCGGCATTGCCAGTTGACCAGAGTTGACCGACGTGCGGATCGAGTTCAATGAACGTGTAGCTCGAACCGAATGGAAAGGTAGTTGGATGGGAGAATGCAAATTGGAAATTGATGAAGGGCTGCGCAGGGAAGAGTCCATGATGCCAGGGAAATTGTCCGGATTAGTGTAGGGGGTAGGACTCTCGCGATATACGCTGGGCGGAGTGTGAATGTTGTCAATAGGTGATTTCAAAGGTGTTGAAGCTGCCGAGCTTGACTCGGGCATGGGTGGTAGTAACGAGTCAGGGAAGCCATCAAATGAATTAGAAAGCTGTGACGCTTGATTGATTTGATGCCAATATTCGTCTTCAGCCGAGATGACCGATAATTGACATGGACTGCTGTCAGCTCTGGGTTCTCGTTTAACAGGAGGGAAGTAGGGGACCACGCTAGGTATTTGTCTAGCATCACTGACAGCAGAACCACACAAAGGGGAAGCACCTGTGGAAGGAACAAAATTATTTTCCAGGGGTGATTGTGTCCATGCAGTTGTCATGTCAACAAATAAATTATGACCAGGTGCTACGAAAAATTTTTCGGGTTGACTTAACAGGCGGTCATAATTAGTGGATTGGGCATTCAAGTCTTGAGGTGGGTTCACAGGCGGTATAGGTATGTATTCACATTCAAGCTCTGACTTCACAGTCGGTGTATATCGTGAAGTTTCCGCATCAGGATCACGAGGTGTATCTGCCATATTATCGAAATAAAATAAGGGGTCATCGAGATTAGGATTATAATTATGCTTTTTTACTTTATTATAGATCCAGTTAAAAGGATAGGCGAAGTATGGCTGAGAAGGAGGGAAAGTCATTGAGGATTTGTGTCATTGAACCGACTCATTCTAAAGACTCTTGTCGACCTATATATATACAAGGAGACCAACAAATGTCGCCCACATGGAATATGCATTCGCACACGGTGCTGTAAACCTTTGCAGCAGACCGTGAGCAAGGCCAAGCCCTTGATTAGGAACTTAAATCAGCTTAGACGCAGTCAACCTGTACGACGATACGGTACGATCCTCATAATTGGAAGAGGGGGGAGTGGGTATACTTCGGTGAGTAGATTCCAGAGTAGGCACGAATGTTAGGTCGTTGCATGCAAAAGCCTAGGGATGCAATGTTTTAGTCGCCTTACTGGAGAGGGAATTAGCTGCCAGCTCTAGTGCATCAAGATAAGCGCTAAATTTTTTGAGTTCGTCGTGCAAGGGCTAACGTGAGTGAAGAGTGAGATTGGTCAGTCGAGTATGTTGTAAACGTTAACAACAAAAATAAGAAATGATTATTTTGTGCTATTCAGAAACTATCACTACAAGTTGTAGTAATTTTTTGGTGAAGCTACAGTTGGCCGTGTAAAGAAATAAATTTTATTTCCTTCTTTGACTTGATGTGCTCTCGAGGGTGCAACTAGGGAAGCAGTTCGCCATCTCTCATTGCATTCTTTTCAAATATGGAAAGACCTCGGTCTAGGTCTGTGAATAAATTAAGTTCAAATACCATGCCAGCGGTAGGAACAGAATTTCCGTGGACTAAAAAGAAACATATCATCAACGGTTTATCCGATATTATAGAGGAGGGGGGAGAACTTAGACACTCGAGAAAGGGTGTGGCCATGTCATTAATGGGCAGCTAATACGTCTAAATAAGATTAGGTTCACCTTATATTATACGCTGTGCCTTGCAAATCTCGAGTTTAAGTTTATTTTATTTAGGAATTCAGAAGGCTTGACAGTATGTAGCAGAATGAGTAAGGCATGACTATACGAGGAAAAAAAAGTCGAGAATTTTAATAGATAGATCCGGGGAAGTACAGGCTATAATTGGAACATACCAATGGTAATGGTACTGGTCGCTGGTACCGGGGTGGCTGTCACTAGCACTAGCTAATCGACATGACAGTGACGTTTATGGTACTGTTGTGCTGCGTACAGTGGTACCGGCGATGTCTGTAATATCAACAGTGGCAATAATTATTCAAGCAAAACAACAAAAAGCAACAGAAAACAACAGAAACTTAACTATTCACAAGGTGCGCTACATGGCCGTAGATAGAAGCATGGTGGTCGTCTGTCCTGGACAGATATTTTTGCATATTTCCGGAATTTGAAAGTCTCACTCGGCCAATTGGGGTCGTCTAGTAAGTCAGCCAATTGTTGTTAAGGCATACATATTATTAGCCAGTAGTGCAGCGAGGATAAGTGTTTCAGTCCGGAGTATACCACGCCGGGTTAATTTGTGGATTATCAACCAGGGCGACCCCTGATTGCCTGGCCATATTACAAATTGGTGGCTTGTAGCTGCACAGGGCCTAGACCTAAAGGAGAAGCCAATGCAATGCTATATTAATAACAGGCCATTCTCCCCATCATCTGAAGGCACATACGCAGGGAGTCATGTATAGAAGTATGTAAAATACCCTCTGTCAGTGCGTCGGCCCTGGCAGAGTACGATGCACGGAATACAGTTTTTTTTTGGGTTATACTTCCGTCGACATGACGGCCTGCATATCTCGAAGATCCTCGCATTGTTGACTGTGAGCGGTAGTATACATGCATGTAAATAGAACAATCAGGGCTGCTCAGGTTACTTGGCACTCAGACGGGCCAGGATTTCCCAAGACACAAACATATTGGGAGCCATCTTTCTATGGCGCACAGACAGTCCGAAAGAAACGAAATCCGGAGTGTCTCGGATTGATCTTCCAGGCGCCTCCCTGGCCGTGGCCAAGGCTTTTAGGGGAATGGGCCCGTATTCACGTGTACGGATGTGTGCGAGCGAGGAAAACAAACCTTAGCCAGGGGTCGGTCGACTCAGGCCGGCGCTCGGGCGCTCGGGCGTTGGGCGCTGGGCGCTGGCCTGGAGCTGGGCCTGGAACAGGGCTCAGGACGCTTGGAACTTGGGCGCTGTGTCGGGCACACCCGCATCAGGCAGCCTTCTCTCGATCTCAAGATCGAACTCAGAACCAGTTGTACCACGGTTACAGAACGTCTTTCAACCGCCAATTTTGGTTCGCGGCCCGCGGATGCTGGTGGCCTGCATGCAGGGGTGTCGAAGTGGTCGACCTCTCTAGGGAGAAGCTTCCGGCAGCGCTCCAGACCCCGTAGTGCTCGCTGCGCGAGCGTCACTCCCGGTGAAGTGGCCTCCTCGAGCCTAGCGAGAGGAGCCGCGGGGTCCC
>JAKTSR010000353.1:0-11165 GCA_030580325.1 Sugiyamaella sp. yHKS617 | reverse complement strand
GCAGCCCCGGACCCCGTTGTGCTCGCTGCGCGAGCGCTGGCGGCTCCGCACTGGTGTGGAGGGGAGAGTGTACTAACGACTTCGCAGCCACTGGGGTTCCAGTATCGTAACTACACCGAGTCTTAAGCGAGCAATGCGGAGCCAGCAGCGCTCGCGCAGCGAGCACCACGGGGTCCGGGGCTGCGCCCCGGCCGCCGGAGGCACGCCGCCCTGGTGGTCAGCACTGTAGGTAGTATTAGCAAAAATAGCAGTAAGAAATGCGAAGCGGAAGCTAGCGGGCCGGGTGGACGACGTCGGCGATGACGGGGCGGTGGTCGCTATAGGTGATGCCGCGGTAATGGTTGTGCTGGACCGCGTAGCTGATGGGCGTGACGTGTGATGACACCCAGACGTAGTCGATGCGGGTCGAGGGCTCGGCCTCGTTGAAACCGGTGTAGGTCAGGGTGTGGCCGTAGCGGTCCGGGGCTGCGACGGTTTTCGACACGTCTCGCAGCGCCGAGGCCACGACCGAGTATGCGTTGTCCGAGTCGGTGGAGTTGAAGTCGCCCACCAGCACAGTCGGGCCGTCGCCCGAGTATTTTGGGATGCGGTCAATGATGAGCTTCGCCGACTCTTCACGGGCCTTGGGCCCTGCATGGTCGAAGTGGGTGTTGCAGATATGGGTGACGCCGCCATGCGATTTATTCTGGAATTTGGTCCAGGTCAGGATTCTCGGTAACGCAGCATCCCATCCGCGACTGGGTTTGTCAGGGGTCTCACTGAGCCAAGTGGTTCTCGAGTCCAGCAGCTCCCACTCGTCGGTCCGGTAGAGCACCGGCGCATACTCGCCCCGCGTGCCGCCGTCGTCTCGACCCACGCCGAAATACGCCCACTTGCCGTGGCTCGGCTCCGCATTCAGACCCTTGATCACGTCTTCTAGCTGATGGTGGAGCGCCTCCTGGAGACACACAAAAGCGTTAGTCCGTGCATGGAACCGGATGCTAGCCACCACCAGGTCGCGCCGCCGCTCCCACAGTTCCTCGCCGCGGACCGGGTTGCGGTTGTCGTACCGGATGTTGTGCGTGTAAATCCTGAACCCAAACACCCGAGTCATTCTCTCTTTCTTCTCTTCCTCTTTCGTCTTGGATCGATTATGGCCTCTCCTTTCCCCTCTCGCGAACATGATCTTAATATCAGCTGCCTCCAGCCCCACTGTGGGGTAGATTATGCATGCTGCCTATCACCGCGGGGCCCTGCAGCTCTCGCCGCCCCCACAGGCCCCCTGAGCTCCTCCACGGGAGCCAGCTGGTGTTTGTTGCTGAGCGTGGGCACCCAGCTTCGTCCCCTGTGCCTCCGGCGGCTGGGCTCTGCCCGGACCCGTGGTGTTCGCTAAGCGAGCCCGAGCTCCCCTGTGCCGCTGAAGAAGGCGAGCCTGCCCGCTCGGCTCGCGCGCCAGCGAGCATTACGGGTCCAGGCAGAGCCCGGCCGCCGGAGGCACGGGGGTCCCTGCATGGATGCAACCCCTGCGTCTGCCCTGAAAACGCCACCCGCGTCCGACAAGCGCACCTCCTCGCAGTCCCTCCAACCCTCTGTCCCCCTCCACGAGCGTAGCGAAGAGGAGAGTCACGGAGGCAGCGCCCCGGCCGGGGCCCAGCCGACGGCCCCATAAACCCTTGCCCTGTAAAAGAGCTGCAGCGAGTATATAAGGGCCGTCAGCCCCGGGCGGCTTTGTAATATTTTTCGTTGCTTGACATCTAGAAAACTTGCCTCACGCGGCGTATTGAGCCTTCCGCAACCCGAGAGGCTTTCTGAGTGGATAGGGTGAGTGTTTCCCAAGCTGGCAGGCCGGGCACTGGTGTGGCGAGGAGTGGGCTCGAGCATTGGACCGCCGTAGCCGGGTCTGCTGTTGCGACGACCGAGACAGTGTTGTCAGTCCAGTGGCCGGGCCGCGCACAGGGTGCCGAAGCGGCGTGCGGTGCGGGTCTGGGAGCGCCGCAGTCTCGGGGTCGCGAGCGGTGCCTCCGGCGGCCGGGGTGCTGCCCCGGACCCCGCTGTGCTCGTTTCGCGAGCGCTATTCCCGGAAGTGGTCCTCCTCGAGCGCAGCGAGAGGAGCCACGGGGTCCGGGGCAGCGCCCCGGCCGCCGGAGGCTCAACTGGAAAATTTGCTAACCGAAGTTAGCCTAGAATTGCAATGACCAGACTAAGGAAACAGAATACGAAGGAACAGGACGAGGGCCACGACAACGTGGATGACGCGTTAGTGGCCAAGGACTCGGAAAGTGCGATATTCGCACACGCGGAAGGCGCTCCGACGGCAGAAGAGGCCGATGATGAGGTAGCGCGGGCTACTGCGGCCGTAGCGGCTGGTGCTGTCGACGAGCCGGCCCTTTCAGAAGGACCTACCAACGAAGAAATGGCAGCCGTCGCAGCGGCTGCCGCAGCTGAGGAGAAGAACCCGGCTGAGATCCAGGCGAAAAGCGACCCTGACGAGAACCTCAAGAGTGAGGCAGAGGGTGGTGCCCACGACGGCACGGTAGATAGCCTGGCCAAAATCAAGCAAGAGAAACTAAGGGCCGCCGCTGGTGGAGCCGAGGCTGAAGCTGATGCTGAAGCCGGTGCTGACGCTGACACTGGTGCAGCGGCTGGCACTGCTGGTGATGCAGAAGCTGCTGCGGGTTCTCGAGCTGACGGCGACGTTCACACTGAAAATGGAACGGAAGCTGGCACTGGAGCTGGAGCTGAGGGCGGAGTGGTCGAGGACGAGGCGAGCGCCGGCCAGGCTGCCGCAGCAGCCGGCGCTGCCGCCAGACCTCAGTTCACGTACTTTGGCTACCCTCCGTTTGCGGCGTACCCGCCCGAGATCCAGGCCGCTATTGAGGCTGCCACGGCGGCTGCTCTTGCGACTGGCAAAGAGGGCGGAGAAGCGAAAGAGGGAGCGGCGTCTGAAGCCGTCTCGGGTGCTGCTACTGCTGCTGCTGCTGCTTCGGCAGCTGCTTCGGCAGCTGGAAGTGGCGCTGCTGAGAGCGGAAAAGAGGCCGCCGATAGCGCCGCTATTCAACCAACTCTCCCTGGCCAGTTTCCATACGGTCCGTATGGTTACTTGAACGGATATCCCTATTTCTATGGCATTCCGGGAGCTGCTGGAGCTGCTGGAGCCGCTGGTGCTGCTGCTACTACTGCTGCTGGTACTGCTGCCACTGGTGCCACCACCTCTGGTGCTACTTCCGGAGCGCCTGGCACTAATGGTGCCACAGCTGGGGCTTCTGCTGCTGCTGTAGCTGCCGCTGCCGCTGCTGTGACGGCAGCTGCAGCAGCAGCTGGCACCGGTCTCAATGGAGCACCGGCCATGTATCCCATGTTCCAACTTCCAGCCGGTGCGGGCGCTAAGAACTTTTTCCCCTACCCGAGACCACCTGCGTCCGGTAGTCCTGGATCCGAGATAGCGGCGGCCGGAATCCCTATATTCCCCTTTTTTGACCCTACACAACACCCAGAGCTGGCCGAGGCGTTCAATAGTTTAACGGCTGCAGCTGCTAGCGGAATGCCACTGCCGCCTGCTCTGTTAGGAGGTCAGAACCTTACTCCCAGTGGTAAATCCAGCAGAGGAACCAAACGAAAGAGGTGGGCTCCTCCTAATGGAGAAGAGGGAGAAGTCGAGGACGACGAAGAAGGGGCCAATGGTCGGCCAGCACCAGGTGTGACATCTACTGAGCGACCATTTCCTTGTACTGCACAGGGATGCCACTGGTCATTCGCACGACAATCAGACCAGCGCCGCCATATGAGATCGCACCAAAAGCCTACTTTCCACTGTCCTTACTGGAACAGTGACCCCACCTGTCACCGAAATGGCGGTGCTTTCAACCGTTTGGACGTTCTCAAAAGACATTTACGACTGGTACATTTTGTTCAGTTTAAGCAGTCCGAGAGTGGCTGGTGTAGACTATGTCAGAAAATGTTTCCTTCACCAAAACATTTTGTCGAGCACTGTGAACGCTGTGCCCAGACGGCTCGTCCTACTGAATGGAAAGTCGACACCGGACGTGTAGTGGTACAAACTGGACCCAAGGGCCGTTCTGTCACCATCACAGACGCGCTACTATCCGCCAAAGATGACCCTACGCTACTCTCCATGTCAGAGGTCGACTCAGAGCACGTTGATTCCGAGCTCAAGGCAAAACAAGAGCAGTCTGAGCACGAGGCCGCGCAGGCTGTAGCGGCTGCTGCTGCGGCTGCTGCTGCTATCAACGACACCGACCCACCTACGGACCCTGCTATCACGGGAGCCGGAGTGACGGACGTGGCGGACGTCCACGCCGGTACCAGTGCGGCCGACGCTGCTACAACTGCCGAAGCTGTGGCCGTGGCCGCTGCCGCAGCCGCTGCTGCCGCTGCTGCCAGCGAAGTGCACCACCAGGACGACGAAGCTACTGCTGCTGCTGCCCTCGCCGCTGCCGCCTCTCTGCCGACGGTGAACCACCCCGTGCGTCGCGGCAGGGGTATCGGCACGAACCGCCAGACGCTTTCCCAGGCCATCAACGCGGGCAGTCACGCCAGTGCCGAGGGAAAGTAGCGCCTCTGTCACGGCCATTTAATGATCTATTCGCCAGGAGTTTAATATAATGTTTCAGGGTACCGTAACAACTTCGCTGGCTGTGTTGGCCTCCGGCGGCCGGGGCGCTGCCCCGGACCCCGTGGCTCCTCTCGCTGCGCTCCAGGAGAGCAGGCGGCTCGGCAGCCCTTGCGACAGGTAAAAGCTGCGACGCATTGACCTGGTTCTCTGACATAAGCCAGCGACGTGTGCATGCCCTAATGGCAGTAGTTGTGATCTCATTCAATTTGATCACCTACAGGATCAGTAGCAAATAGTTATAAATACTTATAAATAGAGATATAATTGAGATATAAAGGAAAAGGCGCCTCTAGACATCGAAGTCGGACACGAGTGGAGCAGATTCAGAGCTGCTGTCGTGGGAGGCGGCCTTCTCCGGAGTAGGGAGCTCAGAGCCGGCGGGGTCCGAGTCGAGTTCCAACGCTTCGATTTCGGCGGCCACCTGCTCTTGAAGAGCTTCATAGGACGCTCGGTTGCGGCGGAACCGCAACAGCTCGGACAGCAAGATAGCCGAAGCGACGGCCCACTCGACAGCAAAAACGGCCAGGATCACCGTTTCTTGCTTAAGTTGGGGCTGGTAGTCACCGTGAGTGAGTGCCAACACAACACTGCCTCCGGAGCCCATTACAGTCATTACGATAAATGAAGCAAAAATGACAGCTCTGGAGACCAGTGAGCTCCGGTAGCTGCGCACAGTGGCCTCCTGGATGCGATAACAGGTGAGCGCGAATCCTACCAACGAGGGCGGCAGCAGCAACACCATGTAAGCAGCATAAAGGCTTTGTTCTGAAAACGCCATCGGTACTACTGACATCAAGACAACGCCAAGGAAAACAAAGGCACGAACTCGCAAAGGAGCCATGTCCTTCTGTCTAGCGGTCATCGGGCCGAATCCCGGCTGCAGCCCCTCAGAGCTGCCAATCCAGTAGGTGCGTCGCAAACACAAGCGAACAATATCGCCCACAACGTAGGCAATAGTACCACCCCACAGTGCATACACCAGATACTTGAGATTCTCAGACATGGTCGTGGCCAGAATGACCTTCCTGTTGCCGAAGTTTGACATGATGCCTAGCACAAACAGGAGGTTGGCTGCCCGAGCTACGAGTACCGGATAGAACGCCCGAAAATGGGGTTGGTGCTTTCCTGCTCGTATCGCGGCATGAACGTATATCAGAACCGTCAGCGGCCGGGTCACCTCGCAAAGAACAATCAGTGTCCAGTATTTCTCCATGTCAAGCGGGTCTATCTCTCCATTCAGCCCATAGAACCCACTGGGAATCGTTGTGACAAGCAGATAGAATAAAAATACGACGTAAATCCACCGCTGGGACCACAGTTGCTGCCGTAAGCTGGGCGTCTCTCCCGCCTCTCTGTCTAGACTCATTCTCCTCTCTCAGCTATCTCAGATTCTACGCTTGTCAGTAATCCTGTGAGGTGCGTCTCAAACCTCAAAAGTATAGAGGCAGCATGAATGCGCATACGGCGTTAGCACCCTGCAGACCAGGCCAGGGCGCTGGCTGCTCCTCTGGCTACGCTCGAGTCATGTCTGACGGCTCCGCGGCCCCAGCCATAGGCCAGCAACGTAGGCGGGGGCATTCCTGATCAAAGCGTAAGGAGCAACACAGTCTGTGGCGCCCGGCTGAGAGGGCGTTCGCTATTGCGCTCAACAAGAAGCCACGAAGGCTCGAGCGCAGCGAAGAGGAGCATGCAAGAGAGCTGCGAGCAGCCAGTGGACAGGATCAATAGCAAATAGTTACAAATAGAGATAAATAGAGATACAAAGGAAAAAGTCGCGTCTAGTCATCGAAGTCGGACACAAGTGGAGCAGATTCAGAGCTGTCGCCGTGGGTAGCAACCTTCTCCGGGGTAGGGAGCTCAGGGTCGGCGGGGTCCGAGTCGAGTTCCAACGCTTCGATTTCGGCGGCTACCTGCACTTGAAGAGCCTCGTAGGATGTTCGGTTACGGCGGAACCGCAACAGCTCTGCTAGCAAGATAGCAGAACCGACGGCGAACTCGACAGCAATGATTACTTGCTTCGGTTTGGGCAGTCGGTGGACATTGAGAATGATAACTGTCGCGTCTACAAGTACAGCCAAAACGACAGCTCTGGAAATAAGCGAGGACCGGTAGTTGCACACAGTGGCTTCCTGGATGCGATAACCAGTGAGCAGGGATCCTACAAATGAGGGCGGCAGCAGCAATGCCATGTAACCAGCATAAGGGTTTTGGTTGTTTATGAAAAACATCATGGAAAATAAGGACACCAAGGAAACGGCAGAGAAAACACGGGCACGAACTCGCAAATGGACCATGTCCTTCTGTCTAGCGGTCATCGGGCCGAATCCCGGCTGCAGCCCCTCAGAGCTGCCAATCCAGTAGGTACGTCGCAAACACAAGCGAACAGTATCGCCCACAACGTAGGCGATAGTACCACCCCACAGAGCATACACCAGACACTTGAGATTCTCAGGCATGGTCGTGGCCTGAATGACCTTCCTGTTGCCGAAGTTTGACATGGAGCACAGCAAAACCAAGATGTAGAACGCCCGGGATGTGAGCGCCCGAGGGGGCTTGTGCTTCTCTGATCGTACCACAGCATAAGTGCATATCAGAACCGCCAACGGCCGGGTCACCTCGCAAAGAACAATCAGTGTCCAGTACTTCTCCATGTAAAGCGGCTCTATGTCTCCAGTCTGCACACAGAACCCCACGAGGACAGCCGTGACAAGCAGATACAATAAAAATATGACGTAAAGCCACCGCTGGGACCACGGTTGCTGCCGTAAGCTGGGCGTCTCTCCCGCCTCTCTGTCTAGACTCATTCTCCTCTCTCAGCTATCTCAGAATCTAGGCTTGTCAGTGATCCTGTGAAGTGCGTCTCACACCTCAAATATAATGCAGCATGAATGCGCATACGGCGTTGTCCCTGCAGAGCTCCCTGCAGAGCTGAGTACAGCTTAAACAGTTTCCAGTTCCCGACTAGGTCCATGACTGGGGCCGGCGACGTAGGCGGGGGGCACTCCTGATCACAGCCTAAGGAACAACACAGCCTGTGGCGCCCGGCTGAGAGGGCGTTCGCTATTGCGCTCAACAAGAAGCCACGAAGGCTCGAGCGCAGCGAAGAGGAGCATGCAAGAGAGCTGCGAGCAGCCAGTGGACAGGATCAATAGCAAATAGTTACAAATAGAGATAAATAGAGATACAAAGGAAAAAGTCGCGTCTAGGCATCGAAGTCGGACACAAGTGGAGCAGATTCAGAGCTGTCGTCATGGGAGGCGGCCTTCTCCGTAGTAGGGAGCTCAGGGTCGGCGGGGTCCGAGTCGAGTTCCAACGCTTTAATTTCAGCGGCCACCTGCTCTTGAAGAGCTTCATAGGACGCTCGGTTGGGGCAGAAATGCAACAGCTCGAGTAGTAAGAGAGGAAAGCAAACGGCGCACTCGACAGCAACGATGGGCATCACATGAGTCAATGCCAGCTCAGCGCTGGCTAGGGGATTCAGTAGAGTTAATGTTATACATGAAGTAAACATGGTAGCTCTGTAAATCAGTGCGGTCCCATAGCTGAAAAAAATGGTCGCTTCCTGGATGCGATAACTGGTCAACATCCATCCTACAGCTGATGGCGGGCCCAGCAGCGCTAGGTAAGCAAGATAACCGTTCGTTTTGAATAACGTTACCGGTGCTATTGATGTCAATAGACCGGCTAAAAAAACAGATTGCGCAAAGGAGCCAGGTCCTTCTGTCTAACAGTCATTGGACCGAACTCCGGCTGCAACTCCTCAGAGTTGTCTAGCCAGCAAGTGCTTCGTACACACGTGACAATAATATTGGCCGTCAAGTAGGTGATGGGAACGCCCCACAACGTATCCACCAGATACTTGAGCTTCTCAGACATGGTGGTTGTCAGAATGACCTTCCTGGAGCCGAAGTTTGACTTGGCTCCTAGCACACAAAAGAAGTTAAACAGGGGTAACGGAGGGGACGCCTTCAAAATGCCCGGGTGCCATCCTTCTATTACGATAGTATGAACGTATACCAGAATGGTCAGCGGTTGGGTCACGTCGCAAAGAATAATCAGAGTCCTCTTGACGTCTCCGTAGGGCTCCCGGAAACTACTAGGAATAATCGCGACCAACAAAGACAGAACCACAGCGGCCAAACCCCACAGCACGCCGGTCCTCTCTCCGACCTTTCTGTCTCCACTCATTCTCCCCTTTCAGCGTTCTTAGGATCCTCCTAAGTGGTTCGGTGAGGCGAGTCTCAAGACTCAGAAATAATGCAGCATACATATATGCATTCGTGTGACAGACCCTGCAGAGCCGCCTGAGCCCTGCGTTCCAGTTCCTCGCTAGATGCCTCCGGCGGCCGGGGCGCTGCCCCGGACCCCGTGGCTCCTCTCGCTGCGCTCGAGTCGGGACTGTTGGCTCCGCTGTCCTCTCACCAGTCAGCTCAAGTCCGGGCTGGGGGCTCCGCGGAGCTGAAGAGCTCGCGAGGCGAGCACAGCGGGGTCCAGGGCAGCGCCCCGGCCGCCGGAGGCGCTCCAGTCCCCAGCGCAGGGTTTGGCCCTGCATAACCCACCACTTCACACGTTCCCCCACCGCAGGCGCCCCGTCTGACACGCCGAGTGATCCCAGCTTGTCGAGCCCAGCGAGAGGAGCCGCGGGGTCTGTGCCGCGCCCATATCGGGCCAGTGCAATGTGGGGTCACACTGCAGGTTAGGGCCGCAGGCGGCCCGGGATAATGGGCCGAACCACATGACGGCGATCTGATTGGCCGAGCGGCCCCCAACAGACTGGCCGGCACGTCGAATTAACGGCATATGGCCCAGGGCCAGTAAGCGGGACGAATAGGCGAGCCAGACCCGCGTACGATGGCACTACACATGCATGGCGCTCGTGATTTGGCCACTGGCTAGCTCTTGATCAGCTGCTGTCGCATTTTTTTGCCGTTTCTCCTTCCTGACCTTCACTTCGTGTATCCCACAGAACCGATTCTCGTAAGTCAATGTCGCAAAGGAGGGGCTCTGAGAGGCCGGCTGGTGGGGCGTGGGGCCAATTGGGTGGTCTGGGGTGTGGGATGTGCTCCGGCGGCCGGGGCGCTGCCCCGAACCCCGCTGCTCCTCCCGCTGCGCTCGAGGAGGCCGTTCGCCAGCTGGCGGGGTGGGACTAGGGGCGGACATGGGGCCGCTGGGAGGGCAATTGAGTCCGATATGGGCAGTTTGTGCTAGGTGCAGTAGCGGAGGCGAGAGACAGGACTGGAGCTGCTCTGAGTTTTGATCTGGTCCCCTCTGCGACCCTGCCAGTGACCGAACCAGCGGCCAGCGACTCCAGCTCAGACGACTCAGTCCCCAGCCCCTTCCACCCCGCAGCCAACGCCCTCCTCGAGCGCTGCGCTCGAGGAGCAGTGGGGTCCGGGCAGCGCCCCGGCCGCCGGAGGCTCACCCCTCCCCTCTCACTACCCCGCGCTGCGAGCGGGGCGGGGCAGCGGGCAAGTGCGTACTAACCGGGCTGTAGGAGTATAAATATGTCTGTCCCCGCTTTCACCGATATCGCTAAGCCCGCCAACGACCTTTTGTCGAGGGACTTCTACCACTTGGCCAATGCCAACTTGGAGATCAAGACCAAGGCTCCCAACGGCGTCAACTTCACCGTCAAGGGCAAGTCCAACCAGAAGGACGGCTCGATTGCCGGTACTTTGGAGTCCAAGTACACTGACAAGGCCACTGGCCTGACTCTGACCCAGGGCTGGACCACTGCCAACGTTCTTGACACCAAGATCGAGCTCGACGAGGCCTTCACTCCCGGTCTCAAGGGTGAGCTTGTCACTTCGTTCTTGCCTGCTTCCGGTGCTAAGAACGCTCGTTTGGGCATCTACTTCCGCCAGCCTGCTTTCCACGCTCGTGGTTTCTTCGACTTGTTGAAGGGCCCCACCTTCACTGGTGATGCCACTATTGGCCACGACGGTTTCCTTGCTGGTGCCGAGATTGGTTACGATATCCTCGACGGCAAGATCACCAAGTACTCTGCTGCCACCGGCTACTCGGCCCCTGCCTACACCGCTGCCGTCACTGCCACCAACAACTTGAGCGTGTTCTCTGCCTCGTACTACCACCGCGTCAACGGCTTCACCGAGGCCGGTGCCAAGGCCACCTGGGACTCCAAGGCCGGCTCCAACGTCGGCCTCGAGGTTGGTGCTAAGCACAAGCTCGACGACTCGGCCTTCGCCAAGGCCAAGATCAACTCTCAGGGAATCGCCGCCCTCGCCTACTCGCAGGCCCTCAAGCCCGGCGTCACCCTCGGCCTTGGTCTCTCCGTCGACACCCAGCGCCTCAACGAGTCCGCCCACAAGCTCGGCGTCTCCTTCACTTTCGCTGCCTAATCCCCTCTCGGTCCTCGTTGCGTCTCGGTAGAAAATAAATATGTATAGTCTCTATATCATGCTGGCGCGCCTCCGGCGGCCGGGGCGCTGCCCCGGACCCCGTGGCTCCTCTCGCTGCGCTCGAGGAGGTCACGGCTTCGCAGAAGGTGAACAGCTTAACCCTCTTCGAGCGCAGCGAGAAGAGCTACGGGGTC
>JAKTSR010000352.1:0-11242 GCA_030580325.1 Sugiyamaella sp. yHKS617 | reverse complement strand
CAGCGAGCACCGCGGGGGTCCGGGGCGGCGCCCGGCCGCCGGAGGCCTCTCCGGGTATGCGCCTTCGGCGACTGGGGCTGCGCCCCAGACCCCCCGGCTGCGCTCGAGGAAGCCACTCCCCACGGGGTGGAACAGGGGTTTAGGGTTGGATACCGGTTAAAAGAGCGGAGGTGCATTCATTGACCTCGGTCAATTTGGCCTTCCCGGAGGCGTACGCTTTTCAAATTTGGATAGGGAGAGAGACAGTGAGAGGGAGATGGGTGTTAGAAGGCTGTGGATGACATTGCCTGTCGGCTGGGGGCACCCACTACTCATGAGAATCGCTCGACCCCGGTTTAAGCATACCAGCAGAGCTCCGGTGTTCGTGATGATGGAGCAATATGCGCAGAGGGAGTCACGACTCAGGGGTACTCGGACTCGGATAAGTGAATGGCAAGCAATTTGCGGACCCCAGCCAAATCGCCCTTCCCGAAACTCAAATTTCCTCGAATATCTAGTAAAAGCAGTATCACCACTACCGTATGTGTATGCTTGAAGAAACAGAGCAATTTTGCCATTTTTAGACGAGTGATTCTAAAGACTAGAACTGAAACCCCGATATAGCATTCAAGTGCTGCTACTGCTCTAGTTTCACCTCCAAGGTACTGGTCACAGTCTTTTGTAAGACTCGGGGCTGAGTCTTTATAATTACTCCAGCACGTTCACTTCTAGCCGTCGTGCCGTTGCGCAGTGTGCTTCACTTTCTCCGAGAGTTTCTCATCTTAAGGTTTCTATACACATAGATCGATAAGTGCAGACTTGCTCAGTTGTAGCAGTGGATGTCGGCGCTCCTGACGAGCAGGACCCCAGAGCCACGCCCCAGTCGAGCACGGGGCGGAAGCGAGCCACCGGAGAGGGAGCCTGCGAAGCGAGCACGGCGGGGTCCGGGGCAGCGCCCGCCCCGGGCGCCGGAGGCCTCAGGGGCCGCTTGGACCCTAGCACGGCGGTGCAGGGTCCGGCGAGCCGCGCCAGGAAGATTCATGTGGGACGACCGGTCCGGACGGAGCTGGTTCCTGTCAACAGACCATTGATCAAAGGAGTTTCCACTGCAGCAATGGCTTCCAGTCTTCCGAAGGTGCTTACAATTGCCGGTGAGTCGCTGGGATCAAAGTCGGGGGGCGATTGGAGCGACACGCAGGGATCACTACTAACATGGCGCAGGGTCCGACAGCTCAGGGGGTGCAGGCATTGAGGCGGACCTCAAAACCTTCACGGCCCACGGGTGCTACGGCATGACCTGTATCACCGGTCTCACGGCCCAGAATAGTAAGTCCGGGTGCGCAGCCGCTGGCAATGACTCCCGGCAGGGGCTGGGTCCGGGGCAGCGCCCGGCCGCTGGAGGCACACCCAGGTGATGCCTTCGGCGACTGGGGCTGCGCCCCAGACCCCCGGCTCCTCTCGCTGCGCTCGAGGAGAGCCATTCCACCGGGAGCGGGCCCGCGAAGCGGGCACAGCGGGGTCCGGGGCAGCGCCCCGGCCGCCGGAGGCACACCCGGGATTCAGGAACTAACGGACTAGCCAAGGGTGTGAGGCAGATCTGGCCGGTGACGAGCCAGGAGATGATAGAGAACAGCCTGGACGCTGTGTTCGAGGACATCCCGGTGGACGTGGTGAAGACGGGGATGCTGTCCACGCGGGAGACGGTGGGGACGGTAGTGCGCAAGCTGGCGGCGGAGATTCAGCGCGGGGCCGCTGCAGGGAGGACTGTGAGCGTGGTGATTGACCCGGTCATGGTATCCACGTCGGGGTCGAGGCTCATTGCCGAGGACGCGGTGGAAGAGTATATCCGCGGGCTGTTCCCGCTGGCGACGGTCATCACACCCAATCTGCTGGAGGCTCTGTTCATCCGCAAGGAGCTGGGGCTGTCGGATTCCGACCAGGCCAGTTCGATCCGTTCTGTTGATGATATCAAGCAGCTGGCTTTGGATCTGTACTCTCTGAAATGTCAGTCGGTGCTTGTCAAGGGCGGACATATTGGCCTGGACTCGCAGCTGCGACCTGTCAAGGAGGGCGGGACTGCTACTAAGATTGTCGATATCCTGTACGATGGGAGCGAGTTCCATGTATTTGAGAACGTGTTTGTCGGATCGGACAACACACATGGAACAGGCTGTACGCTTGCATCAGCCATTGCTTCGAATCTGGCACACAGGCAGAGTCTACCGGAAGCCGTGAAGAACGGCATCCGCTATGTCCAGCGGGCCATTGTCACGGCGCCTGGCATTGGCCAGGGACATGGGCCTGTCAACCATATTCACAACCTTCAAATCCGGCCCTTTACACCTGGCCACTTTGTCGACTATCTTCTGAACCACCCGAAGGTGAAGTCCGATTGGCAGCTGTATGTCAACCACCCGTTCACCCAGCAGCTGGGCCAAGGAACGTTGCCGCTAGAAACATTCAAGTACTTTCTGACCCAGGACTATTTATACCTGATCCACTACGCACGAGCTTATTCGCTTGCTGGGTACAAGTCTAAAGATATCGATGTCGCGGCCAAATCGGCCAAGATCGTACAGACCATCCAGCATGAGACAAGGCTTCACGTAGCCTACTGCGCGACATTTGGCCTGGAAGAGGACGAAATCAAGTCCGCCAAAGAAAGCATCCAGTGCTACGCCTACACACGATTCCTATTGGACACAGGGCTACAAGAAGACTGGACGGCGCTGGAATTCGCCCTGTCGCCTTGCCTACTGGGCTACGTCCAGGCGGCCAACATCATCAAGGCTGACCCAAGATCCGTGCCCGGAAACCCCTACTGGAAATGGGTCGAGGAGTACTCGCAGCCCGCGTTCCTGGAAGCCTCCCAGGCCGGCATCGACCTCCTCGAGGCCGCTGTCATCGACGCCTCGCCCGCCCGTGTCGAGCAGCTCATCGACATCTTCGCCACCGCTACCCGCATGGAATGCGACTTCTGGAATGGCTCCCTCGCCCACGGCCGCTAGATCATCTCAATAGACCGCTCTCTACGTGCCGCAACGAGGCTTGCCTCCGGCGGCTGGGGCTGTGCCCCTCCGGCTCCTCTCGCTGCGCTCGAGTCGGGCCACTCCCGGGAGCGGTGCTCGCAAAGCAAGCACAGCGGGGTACAGGGCAGCGCTCCGGCCGCCGGAGGTGGGGAGCGCCTTAGGCGACTGGGGCAGGGCCCCAGACCCCCTGGCTCCTCCCGCTGCGCTCGAGTCTCGTCATTCCCGGGAGTGGGATTGCCCGTCGTCGGAGCAGCGCTCGCGAAGCGAGCATACCGGGGGCCCCTGCCGGCGCCCCGTGGCGGCGCCCCGGCCGCCAGAGGCAAACCAGTTCTTCCTGGGCTACTCCGTGCAGGTCAGGGGGGCACCGCTGAGGACGACCCTGCATTGGAGCGGCGGCGCCGCACCGGCGCATGAGGGGATGAAGGGGAGGTGGTGAATTCACAAAATTAAAAGTGCTCGCATATTAGAATGGCGAGAACGACAGAGGACGTCGCACAGATAACGACATTGAGCTTTAGCGGTCTGTGGAGAGAGCAGGCGATCGCGCGATAAGACTAGCTGATCCCGGAAGAGTGGTCTGTTGAACCTGCAACTTTGAAACATTGGCTGGGCACGAGAACCACAGGTGGTTGTCAGCTTCGCACTCGCGATACTGGACCCTACTTGACCTCTGTTAGCCCTCCTGGGCTTATTTATTGCAATTTATCGACATATAGAGTGGGTGGTGTATATACAACGGGTGGGTTCGGTGCTTTTATTTGTATTGCTGGCTTATTATGAGAAGGACAACGTAAGTGGGAGTGCAGAGGGGAAAGGAGGTGAGCAGCGAGTGGTGTGGTGCTGGTGCCTCATATGGCATGGTGATGGCATGGCGGCAGACTAACGCTAAGGAACAGCAGCAGCTAGCTAGATAATGCCGTCTCATTCAAATCCCGGTGGCGGTGGCGGCTATGGCTGGCTGCCGGACCGACGGTTAGAGGAACGCAATAAAGAGCGCGAACGGAGAGAGCGTGAAGCGGCAGAATACAAGCGGAGACATCACATCCAGTCCGGCGACTATGTAAGTACACTCATGCTGGCCCGCAACGCGGAGTCATTGGCCGACTCGAGTGGAGCGAGAGGAGCAGCGGGTCTGGGGCGGCGCCCCAGCCTGCCGGAGGCGCGGGACATGCCTCCGGCAGCCGGGGCGTGGCCCCGGACCCCATTGTGCTCGCTTCGCGAGCTGCTGAATGCAGTACTAACCGAGATAGCGACGGGACTACCGAGATTCGCGACCGTTTGGCGACCGTGAAGCCGACCGAGAAAGGGACCGAGAAAGGGACCGAGAAAGGGACCGAGAACGGGACCGAGAACGGGACCGAGAACGGGATCGAGAACGGGACCGGCTAGACCATCGAGATAGAGACAGAGGCGAACCTGGTGGAGGTCCGGTGAGATTGAAGTCGAGTTCTAGCGTGTCTGCAGGCTTTGTGAACAGCGAACACACTGGCGCGAATGCTGCGACGACGTCGTCAGGGTATCCAGAATCGACTTCCTCGCTGTCATATTCGACCACTGCAACATCGGGAAGCAACGCTGGTAATGGTGGACACCGACCCCCAGTCGGTCCATTGAGGCATTCGAGTTCGAGTATTCCTTCATCGCGGTTAAAGAGCCCGTCGCCAGAACAAGCATTTCATCATTCATCGGTCTCTGGACCATCGTCGACATCAGGACCTGTCAAACGGTACTCCACAGGCGGGTCTGCCAGTGGCGCTGGTGGTTCCAATGGGCCACGTTGGCAAGGCACGAGGCAGTTTTCTAGTTCAAGACGAGAAGACGGCCTCGACGATAGCGCTGGTAATGGTGGTGCTGGGAGCAATGCTAGCCCTGTAGGTGGTGGCACTGGAAGCGCCGATCTAGAACCAAGACGAAGGACGTCGGATGATTTCAGGAGGTCTGGGAACGCCCAGCCACGAAGGAGTGGCAGTGGACTTCCTTCGGGCCCGAGTTATTGGGAAAGAGATCGTCCCAGGAGCTGGGAATGGGACGCTCGTGACAGGGGCAGTCGGGACCCGCGCGATTTTCGTGACGTTCGCGACGTTCGTGGTGTTCGTGATGTTCGTGATGTTCGTGATGTTCGTGATGTTCGTGATGGTCGCGATTCTCATGATGGTCAGATGCGAGAGGCTCGTGATTCTGGTCCGAGTCGTGACAATCGAGACTACCGCGACCGAGAGGGCCGGGAAATCCGAGGCAAATGGGACAGGCGACCGAGTAAAGCACAATATGGTGCCCGAGATGAGCACTATGAACAACACGACAGAAAACCATCTCATCCTCGAGAGTCCAGAGAATACCACGATCGATCATATAGCAGAGAAGAGTACTTTGATAGGAGACCATCCGCTAGATGGTCGAGAGAGCCGAGTGATGATAAGCCAGTGTCAAGTGCACATACTGTTCGATCACGGATGTCATACAGTGAAATTGGTGAGGAATCAAATGGTTTTGGTTCACAAGGTTACAGTTCTAAACCAGCATCCCCAGAGTGGAAGAAGCAGAAGTCTGTGCAAGAGGATAGGAAGTCTGTGTCTGGAGATTTGAAGAAAGAAAGGGCCAATGACACTGCAAATGATAAGGGAGGATCTGTACCGGAAGAGTCGACATTGTCGAGGAATGGAGATTACCGCAAAGTCGCAGATTTGAAAAGCAGCGAAGGTAGTGGGACACAGCAGAAATTAGAACCTGTT
The DNA here is from genome assembly GCA_030580325.1 of Sugiyamaella sp. yHKS617. Classification (NCBI taxonomy): domain Eukaryota; kingdom Fungi; phylum Ascomycota; class Dipodascomycetes; order Dipodascales; family Trichomonascaceae; genus Sugiyamaella; species Sugiyamaella sp. yHKS617. The sequence continues at coordinate 5,502 of JAKTSR010000352.1, read as the reverse complement.
AAAGTAGCAGCAGAGGCCGAAACTGTGGAAGAACAGGAGGGTGGTGCTGATGCGCCAATAAAGTCACCGGAACCAGAATCTGCAGGTGTAACAGCAATCCGAGCAACAGAGAACGAGCATGAATCAGTATCTGAACCAGCGGAGCTGGAAAAGGAGGACTCGAAAGAGAAACAAGAGTCGGCTCTCACGCAAGTTGTAGGGGCCGCTGATAGAACAGCGGATGAGATAAAATTAGGCACTGGACTGGCTGATGAGCCTCTGGATCCCCATGCTGTCGCTGCTCATGATATCAGAGTAGCCAACTCGGAATCTGAAGCTGCTAGAAAATCTTCAGAAGTGGTTGATGCGCCGGAAGCTAAAACCAGTCCCATCGAGCCACTTAATAATGAAGTCGCGGATGGTCAAACTGAAAGTACAGAGACTCTATCAACTACAGCTACAAGTACAACTGTCGCTCTCGAGCCTGCTCCTTCTCAATTAAACGAGGAGGCAACTGAAACGACAGAACCTCCAGCTAGCGAATCTTCCCCTATGCCTGCAGAAGAGCAGAGCTTACCTACTGAGCCTCCCAAAGAACAAGTGACTGTGCCTGATTCTACGGGACAAGTGACTAGTGAGATTTCAACTAAAAGTGCCGATGAACTTGAAGCTGTGGATATTCTAAATCAATTCGCCATTCTTGCTAGCGAATCGAGACCCGTTCCTGTTAGTGAAGAAGCTTCTCGAACTGAGGCTTCGGTGACAGAACCTGCTACTGATTCTAGCAACGTACAGACTGAGGAGAAAGCTCCTGAACGCGGACCCCGGCCTGCGGAGCAGATGGATGTCGATCGGGTGCGTGCTGAATCATTGCAGGTTTCTGCGGACCAGACTGTCGCGTCCACTGGTGAACGACCCCTCGAGACTATCTCTAAAGCGCCCTCAGATGCTTCGGCTGAACCAATTACTGGAACACAGGCAGACGTCACTGAACCACTAGCGGTCGCTGTCCCTCGAGTGCCTGTGCCCGTGGAATCCAAGACAGCGTCCAAACTCGACTTTGAAGTCGAACCGAAACTGGTAGACTCGGGTTTGATTGGTGCGCCATACCCGCTGACACGTTTGGAATACCTATTCAGAGATCTCCAGCAACTGCCGAAAGACGATATTCGCTCGAAAATGAAGTACCTGGAAACTGAACACCCTACAAGACAACTAGTAGAGTATCAGCTATTCCGCAGAAACGACGATGTTTACAAAAGTGTGCTGAAGGAAGAACTCTTTGATGCTGTTGACAAGTACCAGAAGGCACTCTCGTCTCGACGACATGCGTCGCAGGTGGAATACAGATCTCTCAAGGATACATGGTATAAATTCCGCGAAGAAGCTGAAGAAGACTTTCGTCTCAGATACGAAAAGAACAAGACGGAGACAACTGCAGTGAATGGATCAGCTCCGGCTTCTGAAGAAGCTGCGTCTACAGCAGCCACTTCGCCGTCAGTGCCTAGTCATGCTGAAGAACGAGCTAGTAGACGTAGTCGAGCGAGTTACCAGGCCGATTCAGTACGCAGTGAAGCGGAATTTTTGGAAATTCTCGCCAACTTGGAGCGAGAGAACGCTCGAGACCCGCTTGTTCGAGCACAGCTGACTTCGGCAGTCGTCCCAGATATGATTTTCGACCCAATTGAGCGAGAAAAGTTCAAATTCAGAGACTCGAATAACTTTGTCGACGACAAATCAAGGCCCTACAAGCGACTTGTTACTGATGCTATTGATACATTTACGCCCGAAGAGCATGAAGCGTTTTGCGATGCCTATGCTTTGTACCCCAAGGAATTTGGTAAAATAGCTCGAATGATGGGGGGCAAGCGAACGTTTGGAGATTGTGTTCTTCACTATTATCAGACGAAGAAGAAGGTTGACTATAAGGCGCTGGTTATGAATCGGTACCGTCGTGGTGCACGGAAAGCCAAGCGCAAGGCCAAAGCAGTTTCAAACTCTACCACTGCTACTCCTAGTGGAAACGGCAGTAGGACCGCTGCCGTTAGTGAGTCAGAAGATGGACCCACTGGTTCTTCGGATGGCCGAGGTGCAACGCTGCCGAGCGCGACCGAGGTGGAAGCAGGAGTGGCCAAAGCGCAGGGAGTTGCGACAAGTATGTCTCCAGTAGCAGAATCAGCCTCCTCAGAAGCAACAGCTACGAAGACTGATGTACCATCTGTCAACTCAGTGGCAGCTACAGCAGCCAGCTCCTCCAGCGAAGCATTTGCTCAACCAGCAAGACCAGATACTCAGACGGTCGTCGAGAGTGCTTTTGAGGCATTGGCCACTGCAGCGGCCAATCAGGCCCGGGAAGAGCTGGGCGAGAAGCGGAAACAGGATGCTACGGAAGATGTTGGTGGAGACGTCAAGAAAAAGGTTAAAAGCACTCGGACGCCGCGAGGCATGGGTAAACGTGCGCAACAGAAGAGAGAAGAAGTGGCGGCGGCAACGGCAGCTGCTCTGGAAGAACACTTTCTCAATCAAGGCGGCGAGGTCGAGGTGACTACCTCGAAGGTTTCTAGTTATTGGAATCTGGTTGAAATTGGCACTTTTGAAAAGTTGCTCGAGGCATTCGGAACAAGATGGGATGAAATGGCGAAATTCATGAAGAACAAGACAGTGGTGATGCTCAAGAACTATTACCACAAGTTTGCTGCTGAGCGCAGATATCATGAGATAGCAGCCCGGGCCGACTCGCGCAATTCCGACAGTCCTGTCCAGCCTAAGTTTGAGCTTGAGGACATTTTGCAGAGATCTCGGTATCAGAGCGGTGCGCCTAGCTCGTCTTCCACTCCGTCTCAAGTGCAGAGCCTGTCACCTCCATCACAGATCCAGCGCCAGCAGCCGGAATATCAGCGACAGCACCAACAGAATGAGCTGAATCAGCGACAACACCAACAGAATGAGGTACATCAGCAACAGCAGTATCCAGGATCAAGATCGCACCAGCAGCAACTGCTGCAGATACAGCCACGAACGCATGTACCACAAAGCCAGCATACCCAGCCACAGGCTCAGTCACTGGCCCAACCGCAGGTGCAAGTGCAAGCGCAATCACAAATTCAGACCTCCGCCCAACCGCAGTCGCAACAACCGCACCAGCTATCGCAGGTACTGCAGCCAAAGGGGTATCGCCAGCTGTCGACACAAGGTGGCCAGCAGCATCAGCATCTGGATCCATCGGGCCAGATGCAAATGACAGATTCTGGTTCAGGGGGGTCGTCTCAACGCCCACTCCAGGGCCCGAGTCCAGGCTACTTTGCACCTCGAGCCAAGTCCGTTAGTGGACAGTCGGGGCTACCGCCGCCGGCAGCGACTGCGGCCACGGTGTCACATCCGCCAATGTCTATATCACCGCCTCCGCGGCTGCCTCAAACGAGTCCTCCACCCCTAGGACACTCGAGAGACATGTATTCACCGAGCCAGCAGTCGCCGCCTCAGCAGCAACACCAGCAGCAACACCAGCAGCAACACCAGCAGCAACACCAGCAGCAACACCAGCAGCAACACCAGCAGCAACACCAGCAGCAACACCAGCAGCAACACCAGCAGCAGGCCCATGTCCAACCTCCTAAGCCGGTGCTTCCTCCCTTCTCCAACATCTCCAGCTACCAAGGGTACTCAGGCAGTCAACGGCCTGTTCTGACTCCTTCGCGGACTTCCAGCATTGCTAGTATTCTGAACAGCGAGCCTCAGAGGTCAAACTTCGACAAGGGACCGTCACCACTGCTGCCACCACTGTCGTCTGGGCCGTCCGGGCCCCCAGGACCCCCGTCAGAGCGAGGCTGGTACGACAGTCGATACGCCGCCCCTCGACAACAGCAGGTACAGCAGCATCCACAACTGCAGGTAAAGCAGCAGGCACAGGCTCAGCAAACGCAGCAACCACCACAACCACCGCGCCAGCCGACACCGGTAGAATCGACAGCCCGGTCTCATACTGAAATGAGAGGACCTCCGACTGGCCAGTTTTCGATCCCCGCTAACCGGTCGATAGCCAACTCGCCGTCCGGGACCTATGTATCGCTGCCACCGCTGCCTGTGCGGTCCGGATTCCCTCCGCTGGCGCCGTCAAGTTTCCCGCCCCACCGGCCCCCGTCCCAACCGTCGTCGAGCTACCCTCAGACACAGCCTGCGAACCGCATAACAGATCAACCGCAGCTGCACCAACCACACGCCCTCGGACCAGGGCAGGACCAACCACCGGTCCTGAAACCCGCCCCCAGCCCAGGCCCTCCACCCATGTTCGGCCACAACTACAACGAGCAGCCCACGAGCCGCGAAAGCAACGAGCGCGGCGGCGCCTTCTACAACCGCCATTCATGAACCATCATCCAACACCTGTAATTCTAATCCTCCCTAATGACTAATGATAATATATTTAATGTCCCTCATCGTGCCCTTAATGCTCGTTTCTCACAGGGCCCTGGACGTGCCTCCGGCAGCCGGGGCGCTGCCCCGGACCCCGTTGCCCCTCGAGCGCAGCTCGAGGAGGGCCTCTCCCGGGATAGGCCGCTCGCGAAGCCAGCACCGCGGGGTCTGGGGCAGCGCCCCGGCCGCAGGAGGCACGTCCAGGACCAAGGATTTAGCGGGATGCCGCCCGGTCCCGGCTTCGCAAGCAGCCCATCCCAGGAGAAGCCCTCCTCGAGCGCAGCGAGAGGAGCCACGGGGTCCGGCGCAGCTCCCGGTCGCCGGAGGCACCACGAGACAAGGGCCACGGGCGAAGCAGTGAAGGAGACGAATAACATAATATATATAAGGGCCGGTCAGGCGTCGCCCTTGGACAGGCTGAGGTTCATGAACTTGCGCTTGGTGAAGGCGAGCCAGTACTTGTTCGGGGCGGCGGGGTTTTCGTAGATCTTATCTAGCAGGCGCTGAGCGAGCTCCTGACGGAACTGCGACAGGTACGACCGGAGCAGGTCGACCTCGTTGCGGTCCCGCGGTGCTGTGTAGAGGGTGTTGAGGGGGAAGCCCGGCTCGCCGGGGATCGAGAAGTGGTCTATGGCCAGGGTGTTCAGGATGCGGGTGGCTTCTTGCAGCGGGGTGGTGGCACGCAGTCTGGTCAGGCAGTCCGACACAAACAGAATGCCGTAGATCAGCGCCCGGTCCGCAGGGCCCTTGATCTCGAAATTGCGGAAGAACGAGTTGACTCGAAACAGGTCCAGCACCTCGTCCAGAATGTCGTAGTCGTCGCCGCCGGCCGGCGGGTAGGCGGGGCCGCGGAACTTCGTCCTCAGCGGCAGAACCGCGAAATTGCCCACAATGCGCGCGTCTGGATCGTTGGCGGTCGCCAGGAAAGTCGAGTTTTGGGCCTGTCCGGTTAGTGTGCGCTGCCGGCTGGGCTCTGCCCGGGCCCGTGGCTCCTCTCGCTTCGTTCGAGCGGATGCCTCCGGCGGCCGGGGCGCCTGACCTCGCTGTGCTCAGGCGGGGGCCCTCCTCGAGCCCAGCGAGAGGAGCTGCGGGGTCCGGGGCAGCGCCCCG
>JAKTSR010000351.1:0-11315 GCA_030580325.1 Sugiyamaella sp. yHKS617 | reverse complement strand
CCGCTCCGCGTTGCCCCTGGGCACCTCTGGCAACGCTGGAATCGGCCCGCAGGCCCCAATGCGGAGCGGCCAGCCCAACTCGAGCGCAGCGAGAGTTGCTACGGGGTCTGGGGCAGCGCCCCAGCCCCGCCGGAGGCGAACCGAAGAAACACAGAGATCAGCCCAACTCGATCGCAGCGAGTGTTGCTATGGGGTCTGGGCAGCGCCCCGGCGGCCGCCAGAGGCGCACTTACAACTGGCGGCAGATGCCACAGGGGCTGCAGGGCTCGGTGAGGTCGCTGGAGATGCCAATGGCGGCCCAGACGGTCTTCTTCTGGGTCACGGCCTTGACGATGGCGGTGCGCTCGGCGCAGATGGTGCCGCCATAGCTGGCGTTCTCGATGTTGGCGCCTTCGATGTACTCGCCGTCGGCCGTCAGGATCACAGCGCCGACCCGGAACTTCGAGTAGGGCGAGTACGAGAGGTCGCGGGCTGCGGGGTTAGCAGGGAGTGGGCGATGCGCCTCCGGCAGGGCTGGGGCGATGCCCCAGACCCCTGATCCCTCGAGCAGAGCTCGAGGAGGGCTGGGTGGAAGGGCTTACCTGCCAGGGCCCTGGTTTTCAGCTCTTCCAGCTGCGAATCGGAGACCATACCGGTCATTGTGGCCGTGTGGTGGTGCAAGCCAGGGAGAGACTTGAACGGAGACGAAGAGGACCGAAGTCGGATTGCGATCGTGAAAGTAATGACAGACAGAGAGGCACTCTAATAAATATAAATATCAGATCAAGGTGGCCGCCCGCCGATCCCACTGATAAGCAATAACCGACGGTTATCGCCCTTGGACCCTGAGGACCCGGATCCCTCCCCTGAGCTCCTCGGGCCAAGCGCCACCGGGAGTGGCCCTACTCGAGCGCAGCGAGAGTAGCCACGGGGTCTGGGGCAGCGCCCCAGCCCCGCCGGAGGCGGGCCCGCCCGCAGCGTACGACCCTACGAGAACAAGATGCAACTAGGGTTAGAGATAAATATCAGACAGCGTCGGTCAGTGGAGGGGTCGCGCTGTCCGGTGGTAAGCGAACGGTCGTGATCCCAGCCGTGGTCTTGGTCTTGGTCTTTGCCTGGCTGCGGAGGGCGCGGAGGTCAGGCGGGACGTCGATGCCGAGCTCGGCGCGCAGCTCGTCGGCGTCCTTGTCGAGGACTTCTTCCCAGTAGATGTTGAGGAGAAGCTTGCTTCGGAGGCCATTGGAGATGGCCCAGGGGATGTAAATATCCTTGATGCGCTGTCGGGCCTTGGGAGGCAGTTTGAAGGGCTCGGACAGAGCGGCCAGGCCGGTCATGGGGATGCCGAGGTTGGCGAACTCAAACGCTTTGACAGCCACTTCTCCCTCCATGAGTACAGGGAGCCCAGTTATGGCGTGGTAGAAGTCGTGGCACTCGCGATACCTCTGCATCACATAGGCACACTCGGCGTCGTCAATGTACCGCACAGGCAGCCTGGTATCAGGCGACACGCCCTCACGATCCAGCCATTGCATGTAGACATTTCCCACAGTGTTTGGCGGCAGAGCGCGCAGCCTGTCGAGGTCGAGCGACTTGGATGTGATTCTGGGCCGCTCTCTGAGAATGCGGCGCCCCACCGGGTCCTGCAGCATCTGGTCTCTGAGCCGAGTGATGAAGAACGGTTGCACCGTCATCTCGCCAAACGTAGCTATCAGGTCCGGTCTCCTGGGGTTTATAACTGCCGCTATGCCCGACCCGACAAACATAAATGCGCGTTGGAACAAATTGAGCGGTACATGGCCGGGGTAGTTGGGCTCCTGTGCTGAATTCGAGCCAGAGCCAGAGCGGGGGCTACTAGTGAACTCCCGGGCTGACAACGAGCTGGAGCTCACGTTCGTGCGCTGACCTGTTCTCAGGCTCGTCTGCGTAGGTCTGTAACACAACCCAATGGCCCGCAGAAATTGCAGGGGTCGCACAGGTCGCGCAACTCGCACAGGGCGCACAGGTGGCACAGGTCGCACAAGTTGCACTATTCCGGGACCCGCCATGGTAGAATGGCCGACTAGCACCCTGTCTGCTGAATATACACAGCTGGAAGTAGGATGTCGGATGATGAGATCTCGAGTAGCGCGGCTCGCTCAAATCTCGCTGAAATATATCTCTCTCTGCATATATGCACCTTTATTGCTGTCTCTTATCTTATCTTTTGGCGTCACCCGATGATACCTGACCCCACTTGTACCGGATTCTTGCTAACCTTGCTACCTCTGCGACCGGTTGAATCTCGCTTGCCATCTGTCTTGACCTCATTGACTACTGCTCTAAAACCCTCGCAAGGGTCTCTTGTGTATTGTGCTCGCTGACTCGCTAGCTGAAATATTCAAAATACTCTCACCATGTGCGGACGGTTTTCCATGTCCATAGTAAGTCAGACCCTAGACCCCAGACCCCGTAGCTCCTGCTGCGCAGGAGGCCACTCCCGGGATGGGCCCTCCTCGAGCGTAGCGAGAGGAGCAGCGGGGTCTGGGACAGCGCCCCAGCGGGCGGAGGCACCCCACTCGCCCCCGGCCGTGGCGCTCGCACCCTCTTCGCACGCTTGCTAACTCCACAGCCACAATGTCGGCCCGACGAAGTTCGGGGCTGTGTACCGGACGGATGTGAACCCTCACGCTCAGGGCGGTGACGAGGCCAATTCCGAGCACCGCGACGAGGAGCGCCGCGACCCGGTAACCCGGCCCCGCGTGGTGCAGTATATGAAGTGGGGCCTGGTGCCCTCATATTTCAAGGATGTTTCTCAGGGCGGCAGGATGTTCAACTGCCGGTCGGACAGTTTAGCAGAGGGCCGGGTGTGGTCGGGGCCGCGAAAACATAACCGGTGCCTGGTGTTCATGGAAGGCTACTACGAGTGGCAGAAAGATGGCTCGAAGAATACCTATCCGCACTATGTCAAGAGAAAGGACGGCAAGCTCATGTGTATGGCGGGCCTGTGGGACCGCAACGACAAGAGCGGAGAGGAGATATTCTCATTTACCATTATCACCACAGCGGCAGACAAGAACATTGCCTGGCTGCACGAGCGCATGCCGGCTATAGTGGACCCCGAGGACAAGCTGATAGACGAGTGGCTGGACCCGAACCTCATCTGGAAGGAAAACGCCCACGACTTCCAAACGCTCATCAAGCCGATTCCCAGCACCGAGCTCGAGATATACGAGGTGTCGTCTGAAGTCAACAAAATTGGCCGCGACTCGCCCAAGATGAACCAGCCGGTCAAGGTGTCGGCCAAGCCAGGCCCGGCCCACGCGTTCTTCCAGAGAAAGAAGACTGGGTCCACCGGACAGAAGGACCATGCAGCTGCTAACGAGGAGCAGACAAGTCCCAAAAAAGAGAGGGCCCAGCACGATAAACCTGAAGCTAAAGACAACAAAGAGGGTTCCCTGAAGTCTGAAACCGAGAACGACATGAAATCTGAGGACAAATCTACGCACAGGTCCGACGAATCTACAGAGAAGACGAGCACGGCCGAGAAGGACGCCGCCGAGCCGACTGCGAAACAGAAGCACGGGCCTGAGGACGCGGGCTCCTCTGCCCACGCCCCGAAGAAGCAGAAAACCGAACACGGCCCAGCAGAAGTGCTGGGCGCGGGAGAGGCGCCCAGCAAACACACCCGCAGCCACGACCGCTAGCCCCGTCCGCCTCCGGCGGGGCTGGGGCGCTGCCCCAGACCCCGTTGTGCTCGCTTCGCGAGCGCTACTCCCGGTGGAGTGGCCCTCCTCTCGCTGCGCTCGAGGAGCCACGGGGTCCGGGGCAGCGCCCCGGCCGCCGGAGGCGCACCCCCAGCTCGAACCCAGCCCAGCACTTACTCAGCCAGTGTGAGCAGTTATTTGTTTATAATAAAAAGTACGTGTTTAGAGCTTCTCGTATCTGGGCTTGCTCTTGGAGAACGCGGCCATGAGGCCGGCGGCGAAATCCTCGCCGAGACCGTGACCGTTGAACTCGGCGATCTGCTCCAGGCTGTCGTCGATGCTGTGTTCCAGAGCGAAGTTGATGGCTCGCTTGGTGCCGAAGACGGCCACGGGCGACTTCTGGGCAATGTCCTTGGCGAGGGCTAGCGCTTCGGCGAGAGCCTGCTCTTTGGTGTCGAGTATCCTGCTGATCAGGCCGTGTTCTTTGGCCTCATCGGGATAGAAGTCTCGGCCGGTGTAACTGATCTCCTTGATCCAGCCGGTGTTGCCCACAATATACGGGAGCCGCTGTAAGCTGCCGATGTCGGCAGCCATGCCCAGCTGTACCTCACGCACCGAGAACACGGCATCTCGAGAGGCATATCTGATATCAACTGCAGAGATGATGTCGACTCCGAGACCTACGCATGCTCCATGAGCCACTGCAATCACAGCTGTACTTGTTAGATTACATCCTGCCGCCAGTGGTCCAGACAGAGTCGGGACACGGAACTGGATATATTTATCCCCTTATCCACATTCATCCTCAAGCCAGGCAAGTACATACGCTTGGAAACCTTGTATGGAGCGTGGATAGCCTTTTGAAAGTGCTTCACATGCTTGTAGAGATAGATACCCCGACGGGCGACTTCATCGCTGGCAGGAGTGAAGAAGTCCTGCTTGACATCCAAGCCAGCACAAAAGGTCTTGCCAACGCCAGACAGAACAATTACTCGCACGTCAGGATCCACGTCTGCCTTTTCAAAAATATCCAAGTATTCCAGATACGAGGGTTCGTGGACAGCATTGGACGACTTGGGCCGGTTGAACTCGACGTGGAGAACGAACTCAGCGGGCTTGGTCACCTGGTAGAACTTGTACTTAGAGTAGTCGGTCATTGTAGTGCTATGGTTCTGGTCAATTGACAACTTCCGCCTGAACTGAACTTGGCTTCCACTTGAATCACTCGAATCCACTCAAATCCAACTGAATCTCAGCCTGAATGTCGAGTTGAGGATGGAGTGTTTATATCGATTATATGGATTATAGTTAATCTGGCCATGACAAGCGCATGTCAAATTGCACTGTGGGGTAAGACGTGCCGAGGCTGGCTCGGCCATGTAGGGCTCCGCGGAGTTCCCAGTCGGGCCTAAGACCCGGAACAACCCTCGAAGAGCCTGCCGGCACTCTGTAGCCGCTTCGCCGGGCGCTCTGCGAAGCAGAGCACCACGGGGTTTGGGGCAGCGCCCCAACCGCCGGAGGCTGGCCGGGACGACGGATAAAGCCATTGCCATCACAGCAAAAAATGACTGCTATGCGTCCATTAATCCCCACATTTCCTACCAGTACCAGAACTATATATGTATGTATAAATATATATTTGCGTACAACAATCCAGACTGAGACGGAGCACTCTCTGGCGGGAAAGGCAGGTGGAATCATGAGCGTGGACTACACAAAATACTCGGAAGACGTGTACAAAGTCAAGGTGGTGGACAAGCGGTTCCTGCTGGTGACGCTGAACAGGCCCAGGTTCGCCAACTCAATTCCCAGCAAGTACCACGCCAAGCTGGACGCTCTCTGGACACAGTTCGAGCAGGACCCGCAGCTCCGCGTGGCCATCATCACTGGCAAGGGCAAATTCTTTTGTGCTGGCGCCGATTTGAAGGGTATGTTCACGGTGGTGGGTGCGCCTCCGGCGGCTGGGGCGCCGCCCCAGACCCCGTAGCTCCTCTCGCTACCGCTCGAGTCGGTCCCCTGGGATGGACGCTCCGCGAAGCGGAGCACAGCGGGGTCTGGGGCGGCGCCCCAGCTGCCGGAGGCACACCCGCTTCCTGGGACGGAGGCTCCGCCAAGTGGAGCACAACGGCTTCTGAGGCGGGGACCTGGGATACTAACGTGGCCCAGAGTGGCTGGATACTGCGAAGAAGGGTGAGCGGCCGCCATCTGAGAGCTCAGAGGGCAACGAGGGCATTGTGAAATACGGGGGGTTTCTGGGCTTGTCCAATCGGGAGACAGTGAAGCCCATTATTGCCGCTGTCAATGGCTCGTCGTACGGAGGCGGCACTGAGGCGCTCATCAACTGCGACCTGGCCGTGGCGGTTTCGTCGGCGACCATTTCACTTCCCGAGTCGCGTCGAGGCGTCATTGCACTCGCTGGAGCGCTGCCTCGAATTGGCCGACAGCTGGGTCTCAAGCGTGCGGCCGAGCTGGCTCTGGTGTCGGAGCCTATTTCGGCCCACACCGCCTACAAATGGGGTCTGCTCAACCGGGTCGTGAGCAGCCCGTCAGACCTGCTGCCCGCCGCTTTCGACCTGGCCCATAAGATCTCCCTCGGGTCGCCCGAAGCCATCCTGGCCTCGCTGCGCGGCATCCGCAGAGGCTATGGCGATTCCAAAGACACGCTCCGAGAAGCAACCGGCGTGGGCTCTGAAGCTGAGGGCCGCCTTGTGCAGCAGTCCGAGAACATCAGAGAAGGTCTTGCCGCGTTCACCGACAAACGCGACCCTTCCTGGCGACTCTGACCTACGCATATATATTAATTGTATTACGAGCATTCCAAGACCAGAAATGATCTTCTTCCCCTGGTTTTTCCTCTTCTGGAATAGATCGGCTGGCTTAACCGGTTCTCCCACTCTGTAGAAAAACGAGAAGCGGAATACTGGGCGCCAGCAGATTTAGTCGACCGTGACCTCCTGATAACAAATTCACATGCGCGGGATGCTCTAGCTCATATGGAGATACAGATAATTAACAGGTCGCGAATCTTACATGCAAATCCTACACGCAGCCTGCAGTCAGCTATGCTCTACGGGTGCCGGTTCGGCCAACTGTTTTCGGGCGGTGCTCTCTTCGAAATGGCCACCTGCACGTTCGACAAGTGGGAGCTGCGCCAACCGTGGCTCTTCTACCTCGCACAAAAACGTAGCGAACTTGGCCCCACTCAAGCACGGAGAAATGAGGTTCAACGCAGCGCGTGGGCCGCCGGAGATAAGCAGTTTCTCTCACTATTTAGAACGTTGCCTGGATCAGCTGAAACAAGAATTCGCCATAGCACGATCCGCATCTTACTTTATAAGACCTTGCCTGTGGTCTCGATGAGCTAACTTTCAATGTGACCATTCTGGCGCCCGAAGTGACTGCTCGAGACTCGGCGGTTCTTGGATCACTTAGTGACAACCATGGGCGGATTCCCAACCCCTGCCATCTGCCATTACCGCTATCGTCACTCTCTCAGATCTTTTTCTATTTTCTCTACTATATAGATAAATCTGGTGGTTGATCTGCGACGCGTCATTAGCAATCGCTGCTGTCTCCTCCAATTAAGATAACCATCACGGTATAGAGAGAGGATAGCGAGCTGATAGAAAGCGTTCCAGACTGGGTCAGTTGGATATGGAACGCCAACTGCTATACGTATAGAACAAGTATGACAAGGGATATTTGAATTGCAAGCCATCGACATGCTCATTACTCATCGAGGCGTTCTCTCACGCTGCCGAAAATCTAGAAGTGGCAAACAGGCTATCTGCTATAGAGAGAGCAGATTTACTGGAGACTAGACCCATAATATCAGCTGGAGCAGGGCCATGACCTTGCACTAAGTCTATATCATAGAACTGCCGATAAGTATGCGCGGCAACTGGGTTCAGCAGATCTTAATGAACAGGAGTCAACTCGTCCTTCCATTCAGCAGATTCGTATCAGAATGGGTTGGTATTTTTGAAATCACCGAAGCTCAGGCACGAGCCTCTTTTACTGAGCTATTCAGAGTTATAGTCGAATTGATAGAGAATTGAGAAGTCTACGGGGTTTTGTGCATGTTCTACAGGTTCTTGAATTGAATAGCAACTGATATAGTGCTGAAACTGGCGGTGGAGCTCGGGAGATGTACGTATGAACCCTGCACATCTGTATGTACATATGCGCACATGATTGCATAATTATGGCATTTCAAACTAATTAAAAGAGTGGGATCAGAAGATGAAAAATCAGTACTGCAGTACGTATAAGATCTACCATATATGCACAGATTGGTGACAGGTACATCCTCTTATAGACGACCGTAGTCCCTGACGTGCCTCCTCCCTCCACATCTCCGGCGGCCGAGGCGCCGCCCCGGACCCCGCTGTGCTCGCTACGCGAGCGCCATTCCCGGGAGTGGCTTCCTCGAGCTACGCTCGAGGAGCAGCGGGGCTCCTGCTGAGACCACTCCGATCTCGAGCGCGGCACAATGATATGCTACTAACGGGGTCGTACCGTTGGGGCAGTACTCACGAGCCTCGATTTTGTATAAAAAGCCTCTCTAAACCGCTTTGAACTAATCCAGAACATTATGCAAGTTGATTGAAAGTCTATGTCCGAATATCCAGTACTCACAGTGCGTTTCAGTCCCCTCCGCGACGTATCAGGGATGAACATCACGTGATTCACGATTACCATAGGCCGGTGCACTGCCCGGACCGGCTACCTCTTGCCACAAGCCAACAGGCGACCGCCACCGGGAGAAGCCTCCTGCGCAGCAGGAGCTACGGGGTCCGGGGCAGCGCCCCGGCCGCCGGAGGCGGAGGGGCCTCCCTCAGCGGTAAGCAGCCGCGTGGATAGGTGCTGGAGATCACATGGGTTGCGTGCATGAGCTGCCATAGGGACGGATCTGTGTTGATCTGTAGATGCGGGTTGAGCTTGAGCGTAAATAAACAGCGACAGATCCGCTGCCAGGTCTGACACTGACTGCTGTGCTCGTGAGGAGGCTGAAAAGAAGAGGCACCAGACATGACTCTGCTGGCGCGATGGGACAGGGCCGTCAGCGAGCGGTACCCGGACCTGACCATGCTGCGCAAGAGCATTTGGCGCGGCACGCTACGAGACGAGGGCCATGACGAGAGCAGCGGGTTCCCGCCCAGGAGTCTGTTGTGGAAAGTCCTGCTTTTGTATGGGACATTTGACAGCAAGAGTTGGAGTGCGTCGCAGGAGCGCGACTTTCGGAAGTACGCCGCTCTGATGTACCAGTATGGCGGTGACATCGACGTGGACGGCGCTGCCAGCGACAGAGATAAGGAGCGAAATGGCGAAGCCGATGAAGCTGTGGAGGACGACCATGGGTTTCTGGATGGAATTAGAAAGAGAAATGGAAATGAAAATGGAGATGTTTATGAAAATGGCTTTGAGCATAAAGATGGCAATGGAAATGGTGACGGCGGCCACAGCGGTTATAGAGGTGTATATAGCGAGACGATATACAGCTCGAGCCCATCGAAATCAGCGATTCCCAGTGTGACAACACGAGTGGTGGATGACCCACTTACACAGGCACTGTCGTTATCGGCTAAGAGCAAGAGCTCACAAATTGGCAATGTAGGCAGCAAAGACGGTGCAGTGACCGAGTTTGAAGATGTAGACCTCACACTGGACTCGTTCTATGAAGAAGAGGAGGACTTGAACGACATTATAATGAGAGATGTGGAACGAGCATTTCCGGAGATGGACTTTTTTCGGGACTCCGTAGCCAGTTTGAAACTGCACCGCATGTTGTATATTTATGCCCGACAAAATAGAGATATCGGTTATCGCCAGGGAATGCACGAATTGGCTGGTCCAATGCTGTGGGTCATGGCTGCTGACAGCGAACAGGGCATCAACGACAAGTATGTAGAGTCTGATGCTTATGCGGTGTTTCAAGCTATTATGAAGAATGGCAAAGCCTGGTACCTGCCTCCGCAGGATAGTGACGACAAGTCAACTCGATCAGCAAGTACATCTGGCCCCGGCTCACCAGGCTCACAGGGCTCGCAAGACCCGAACAAATCGAACCCTCAAATACCCCGAGTTGTTGCGAAATCGAAAAAGATCCAGGAGTCAATTCTGAAACAGGCTGATCCTGAGGTGTACAGTGCACTCGTCGCGAACGAAATAGAACCCCAGATCTGGGGAATTCGATGGATCAGGTTGATATTTGGACGCGAGTTCGGCTTTGCTCATATGCTGCGACTGTGGGATGCCCTGTTTGCAGCTGATGGGTCGACGCTGGAACTCATCGATTACATATGTGTGGTCATGTTGATTCGAGTGCGCCGCAACATTCTGGACGAACCGCACTACGCGGAAATCCTCACCACGCTGCTCAATTATCCCACGGACCAGCACCAGCCGCCGTATTTATACGTCATCAACGCGCTCTATTTGAAGAGCCATCTTAACGCAGAGGGTGGAAAACATGTTTTTGCGCAGTTTGATCAGTACAACCAAGTAGAGGCGGGCACGGGCACACCTAATTCCACGAGAGAAGACCAGAATGCCTCTGGTTCTTCGTCGGGAGGGCTGTCGTCAGCAGGGATTACGCCCTTTGTGCTCCCCACGCTGGGCTCGACAGCGTTCAACCTCGACTCACTACGAGACGCAGCAAAAACAGTATCCAAAAAGCTCGATATAGACCGCAGAGTACGAGATGCGTTTGAGAAGCAGCGGCCACGAGCTCCACTAGCATCTGACCAACAGCTTCGAAACGAGAGCCTAGCACAGTTCCTTGCTAGCTCGTTGACTGTATTGGAGCAGCTGGTGAAGGTCCCCGAGGCAGCCCAAGCTCTAGACCTCATCAGTCATGTGCAGGAATGTCTTCTCGATGAGAACCACCCCATCGATGCCATAACCGCCGTCCATCTATCACTAGCGGCTCAACCCAGCGAAGAGGGTCGCCGAAACGATTACCACAATGACCACCACGATGACATAGATAGAATAGGCTACGAGCAGGACGCAATCCCGCTGACCGACGGCCTGGCCGCGCTGCCCAGCCCAGGCGTTCTCAAGAGCTCGTCCCGGGTATCCGCACCCAAAACGCCCGCGAAGACCTCCACCAAGAGCCGAGCCACCAGTCACTCATCTCCCTCGCCGACCCGCCCCGAGAAACACACCCCCATCCGGACGTCCATCCTGGCCAACAGCGACTTCTCCTGGATGCTCGACTCTCCCGGCCCCTCTCCACCCGACATCCGCTCCTCCTTCAAGACGAGCTCCACCGCATTCCCCAAAGCGGCCGGAGCTCTCCCGGCCAAGGCCGACATCTTCGAGCTCTCATAGACCGTCCCGATCCCGGGCCCTGAGACCCCTGTAATATGCTGTAGTGTATGGTCCTGTTCAGGTAAAAGGGGGAAGCGCCTCTGGCGGCCGGGGCGCTGCCCCGGACCCCGTGGCTCCTCGAGCGCAGCGAGAGGAGGGCCATTCCCGGTGTACGGGGAGATGCCTCCGGCGGCCGGGGCGCTGCCCCGGACCCCGCTGCTCTTCTCGCTGCGCATTCCCAGGGGCTGCTGACACATGCCTGGAAGGCACCCGGCCATGGACCGAACTCCATTCCCCGGGAATGGCCCTCCTCGAGCGCAGCGAGAGGAGCCACGGGGT
>JAKTSR010000350.1:0-11333 GCA_030580325.1 Sugiyamaella sp. yHKS617 | reverse complement strand
CGCCGGAGGGCGCTGCCCGCCGCCCGTGCCCCCCACCCGCGCACCCCGCCTCCGGCGGCCGGGGCGCCGCCCCGGACCCCGCTGGGCTCGCTTCGCGAGCGCCACTCCCGGGAGGCACAGGGAGGGGCCCTCCTCGAGCGGAGCGAGAGGAGCCACGGGGCCCAGGGCGGCGCCCCGGCCGCCGGTCCCAGAGCCCAGAGCTCAGAGCTAACGTATTCTCAGAGCAGTTTGAGCTGGACCCGTACGCCCCCTCGGCCCCGGCGATCGTGTTCGAGCCGCTGAACATCGTGTGCTCGCAGTCGAGCAACAACGATCTGAAGGTGATTGCGCTGGACTGTATTGGCAAGCTGTTCACGTTTTCGTATTTCGAGGACCCCGAGCCCCCCAAGGTTGACAGCGAGTCGGGCATCACGCCGCCGCCGACGGTGCCGCTCATCGACCGGGTGGTAGCCTCGATCTGTGAGAATTTCAAGTCGGAGGACATCGACGCGCGGGTCGAGCTGCAAATAATCAAGGCGCTGCTTGCTGCGGTGCTCAACGAAGATCTGGTGGTGCACGGCAAGACGCTGCTCAACTCGATCCGTAGAACCTACTTCATCTCGGTGCGGTCGCTGTCGCCTGCGAACCAGGCCGTGGCCCAGGCCACCCTGACCCAGATGGTCAATGTCGTATTCGAGCGGGTCAAGAGTTTCATGAATCTGGCTGTAAAGAGCAACAAATCGTCGAGTTTGGACGTGTCGTCGCTGCGAAACGGGTCTGTGGCGTCTTCGTCGTCTACTGCAGGCGGCGAGACCGTGGCTGAAATCACTCTGAGTTCGATGGCTCAAAAGACTAAGTCGCAGCGACATTCTATTGACGACGATAGGATAGCGAAGGAGGACTCGCCTGATATGAATGGCGATCTGCCGGGCACGGACTCGAGTGACCTTGTAGTCAAAGACGCCTTCCTCGTGTTCCGAACCATGTGCATGCTCACGGAAAAGCCTTTGGAGGACGACGGCACGAACCTCAAGTCACAGGCCCTGCGCACCAAACTGCTGACACTGCATCTGGTTCATACTATTCTGAAAACGCACATGAGCGTATTTGCATCCAACAATCTGTATATCAAGTCTACCAACAAAGGTGACGAAAAGTTCGTCATTGCCATCAAGGACTATATTTGCTCGATGCTGGCCAGGAATGCTGCCAGTATCTCGGGCCCGGTTTTTGAAATCTCAGCAGAAATCTTGTGGCTCATTTGGAGCAACTTGCGAAGCCAGTTCAAGCGCGAGATTTCTGTATTTTTAGTGGAGATTTACTTCCCCATTCTGGAGATGCGGACGTCCACCGTGCACCAGAAGCAGTACTTTTTGTCCATTCTCCAGCGTGTGTGTAACGACCCAAGAGCCTTGGTAGAGATTTATCTCAACTACGACTGCGATCGCAACGCGCCCGTCAACGTGTTTGAACACATCATCGATGTTCTGGTCAAAATGGCTGTTACGCCGGTCCATATGACTCAAATGCAGCTGCAAAACTACTACGAGGCGAAGAACAGACACCATGTTCTCGCCACATACAATCTGTCACTTCCCCCAGCATTGGCTATTACCAGTCTGGCTGCCCAGGGTAATGTAGAGGCCTCAGCCCAGTATCCTATGGAATATGCCCTGAAGATGGTCGCTCTAGATTCGCTTGTTGCTGTTTTGCGCTCGCTGCTTACTTGGTCTCAGCGTGGCATTGCAGCAGCCCTGACTACTCCCAACAGCGCTGCTCATGAAGCATCGTCTGAATTGAATGGGGCTGCTGGAGATTCGAGCGTCGATCTGGAAGAGCCGCCATCTGGAGCAGCGACGCCTAATCTCAACGGCAAGGGACAGACGTTCTCCGACGACCCTTCGCAGTTTGAGTCTCTGAAACACCGGAAGGCGGCTCTGTCCGGAGCAGTGCGAGAGTTCAATTTCAAGCCAAAACGCGGTCTTGAGCGCCTTATTAGAGAAGGATTTATCGCGTCTAAAGAGCCAATTGAAGTGGCCAAATTCCTGCTCAACACCGAGGGTCTTGACAAGGCCACTATTGGTGACTTCCTTGGCGATGAAGATCCGTATCACATTTCCATCATGCACGAGTTTGTGGACCTGATGGATTTCAAGACTCTTTCGTTTGTGGACGCTCTGAGGCGATTTCTGCAGGGATTTAGACTGCCCGGTGAGGCACAGAAGATCGATAGATACATGCTCAAATTTGCCGAGAGGTACATATCCGACAACCCGGGGGTGTTTTCTAACGCCGACACACCGTATATTCTGGCCTATTCAGTGATTATGCTCAATACCGACTTGCACAGCCCGGAGATCAAGCAGCGAATGACTCCTGAAGAATTCATCCGGAATAACCGTGGTATCAATGATTCTGCCAACTTGCCAGAGGAGTTTTTGCTGAATATTTACAATGAGATCCAGACCAATGAGATCAAGTTGCTTTCAGAACAGCACGCTGCACTTCTGTCGTCAGGAGGCACTCAGAGCGGTTCGTTTGCTGCCAACTTCGGCCTGACTCTCGCGGCTGTCGGCCGAGATCTCCAGCGAGAAGCGTACATGCAAGCCTCTAAAGAAATGTCATCCAAGACTGAGCAGCTATTCAAGCGTTTGATATCTGGCGAAGATGGGAGAAGCGACCGGGAGAACGAGTTCTACATTGCGTCTCACATCGAGCATGTCAAGCCCATGTTCGAGTTTGCTTGGATGTCGTGCTTAGCGGGTTTGAGTGGCCCCTTCCAGGAGAGCGAAGAGCCTGATGTTGTCAGGCTGTGTATGGAAGGATTGAGACTGGCTATTCGCATTGCTTGTTTGTTTGACGTGGAGCTGGCGAGAATTTCCTTTGTGTCGGCGCTAGCGAAGTTCACCAATCTCCAGAGTCTGAGCGAAATGAAACTAAAGAATGTAGAGGCTGTGAAGGTGCTTCTCAGCACTGCGCTCTCCGAAGGCAATATGCTGAAATCGTCATGGAAAGATGTGCTGACCTGTATCAGTCAGTTAGAGCGGTTCCAGCTAATTGCCAGCGGTATCGAAGCAGGGTCAATTCCCGACGTCACGAATGCGCGGTTCGCGTCTCGTGAGTCAGTCGACCGAGTGCGGGCCTATGGCGGCGGCAACCTCAGTCTTCGAACTACCACTTTTGATCCGGAGGTCGGTCGTGAGCTGCAGTCCTCCACTATTGAAGTCGACATGGACAAAATTTTCACTCAGAGTTCGCAACTCTCTGGAGACGGCATTGTCCAGTTCGTCAGGGCACTCACAGCGGTGTCGTCAGAAGAGATCCAGTCATCGGGCAACAGTGACCACCCTCGCATGTTCTCATTGCAGAAGATGGTCGATGTATCGTACTACAACATGGAGAGAATCAGAGTGGAATGGTCACAGCTATGGGCCATCATGGGAGACCAGTTCAACAAGATGGGCAGCCACGAGAACAGCAACGTCGTCTCGTTCGCCCTGGACTCCCTGCGTCAACTGTCCTTGCGGTTTTTCGACCTGGAAGAACTATCGCACTTCAAGTTCCAGAAGGACTTTCTGAAGCCCTTCGAGTACACCATGGTCCACAATCACGACCGGGCCGCCAAAGAGCTGGTCCTTGAGTGTCTCCAGCAGATGATCCTGGCCAAGTCGGACCGCATCAAGTCCGGCTGGAGCGCCATGTTCGGCGTGTTCTCGAAAGCCGCCAACGTCGAGTACGGTGAGTAGGGCTGAGTAGGGCAAGACGCCTCTGGCGGTCGGGGCGCTGCCCCGGACCCCGCAGCTCACTTCGCTCGGCCGCTGCCAGGAGTAGGCCTCCTGGAGCGCAGCAAGAGGAGCTGTGGGGTCGCCCCGGCCGCCGGAGACAGAGCGGGCAAAATCAGTACTAACAGGACAGGATCGATTGTGAACTCGTCGTACGACCTGACGAAGAAGATATACGACGATTACGTGATTCAGGTCATTGCTCAGGGCGGTTTCGGCGACCTGATGCTGTGTTTGAGCAGCCTGGCGAAAAATCCGAGGTACCAGAAGACCAGCCTGCACTCGGTCGACCTGCTGAGGAAGGCCATTCGGAGAATTGCCAGCTTGAAAAAGGAGAAGGAGGCTGGGATCAAGGACGAATACAATGAGCTGTGGTTTCCCATCCTGTTCTCACTGCATGATATCATTATGAACGGCGAGGATCTGGAGGTGCGGTCCAGGGCACTGAATTATTTGTTCGATGTTCTGGTAGAGTACGGTGGCCAGTTTGAAGCCAGCTTCTGGGACTCTATCTGTAGACAGTTACTATTCCCGATCTTCGTTGTGTTGAAGTCGAGATCCTCGAAGACCCAGGACGAGCTGTCGGTCTGGCTGTCGACGACAATGATCCAGGCTCTGCGGAACATGATTGCATTATTAACGCATTATTTTGAAACTCTGGAGAGAATGCTCGACGGGTTTTTGGATTTGCTAGTCACTTGTATTGACCAGGAGAACGACACGGTGTCGAGAATCGGTAGCTCGTGTGTATTACAGCTGGTGATTCAAAACGTGGAGAAGTTATCGCCCCAGAACTGGTCGCTGATAGTCGACAGATTGGAGTATTTATTCGTTTCCACGACAGCCCACGAACTCATGGATAACAGTCTGCTGAGAGAGTCCGAGGTTTTGACTCCGGCTGCCACGAATAGCAGCACCGAGACCAGTCAGAGCGCTGGAGGGCACACTCGAAATAACAGCAAAGACGAAAGTGCTGCTGGGCACTCGAATGGCAGTATCACCAGCCCACCGTCGTCGCCATCTAAGCAGCGTTCAAAGACTGCTAAGAGGCCGTCTCGTTTCAGAGCCACCATTGTGCGCAGCATTTTGCAGCTACTGATGATTGACACAGTGGAAGAGCTACTGAACAATCCCGAGGTGTTCAAGAGAATGCCTACTGGTGACATCTTACGACTGAGCAGCCACTTGAAAGCAAGTTATCTCTTTGCACGAAAGTTCAATGACAATCGTGAGCTGCGACTGGAGCTGTGGAGACAGGGGTTCATGAAACAGCTGCCCAATCTGCTCAAGCAAGAGTCTACATCGGCTCTGACATATGTGGGACTGATGATGAGACTGTACAAAGACGATGGCAAGCTAGAAGATGGCGAGCGCCGCGACGAAGTGGAAATCGAGCTCATCCCGCTGTGTGTCGAGATCATCAAGGGATACAACCACCTGGTGTCGTCAGACGAGCGCTATGTCAGCACGCTGTCACCCGTGGTGGTGCAGATTCTCGACGAGTACAGCGGCTTCAAAAACGCCGAGTTTGAGAAAAACATCCACGACTTCTACCCCGAGGTCGTCAAGACGCTGAACAAAGACCTGTCTCCCGAGCTGCGCTCGGCTGTGCAGAAAGTCCTCGCGCGCCTCGGCGAACTCAAGTTCGCCTAACATAGAATACATCGACATATATTTATATCTGTTGTGTTGTTAATGTACTATCTCGCAATGGCCTTGTGCCTGGGGTGCCTCCGGCGGCCGGGGCGCTGCCCCGGACCCCGCTGCTCCTCTCGCTCCGCTCGAGTCGGGCCCGGTCGTGTCTCTGCCCCGCGGCTCCTCTTCACCTTGCACTCTTGGGTAGCTTCGAGCCCGGTTCGCCAGCAGGTGTGCGCGTACAACCTGTTCTCCTGCGAGTAATCAAGCCCGGAGCTCGGGAGGGCTCTCAGCGAAGCCGGGGCCCTCCTCGAGCGCAGCGAGAGGAGCAGCAGGGTCTGGGGCAGCGCCCCAGCCGCCGGAGGCACCGACGGCAGGAGCTGGATGCGAAAGGAATAAATTAAGGAATGAGTTACAAGATACCAGAGTCCTTGAGGGTGTTTTGGAGGATGGTCTCTTTGACAGCGGCAAAGACTAGACGGATGTTGGAGGTGTCGGTCGCCTGGGTCAGATGCGGGTAGATGTTGAGGCCGGCGCGGTTTGTCTGGGTGAAGCGGTAGAGAATGTATTTGACGGCCTTGTTGACGTCGTTGCCGCCGGTGTAGTCGGGGAAGTAGTTTTCAAGAGGTGAGTAGGGCAATTTTTCGGTGAAGACGTCAATTTTGTTCAGGAACAGCACCACTGAGGTACGGGCGAACCATGGCGAGTTGATGATGGAATCGAACAGCACGAGAGACTCGGCCATGCGGTTCTGGCCCTTTTGTTCGAGCAGCACTTGGTCGTACTCGGACAGGGCCACGCAGAAGATGACGAGCGTCACATTTTCAAAGCAGTGGATCCACTTTTTACGTTCCGAGCGCTGGCCGCCAACGTCGTACATGAGAATATCGAGACCGCCCATGTCGAAGCTGGTCTCGTAAATTCCAGTGGTCTTGATACGGGCGCGCAGGATATCGTTGACGTTGGGAATGTAATCGGGATCGGCGATTCGAGTCACATTGGAAAAGAAGTAGGGGGCAGAGTCCATGATATAGAATTCCGCACGTCGCTGGCTCACCAGTTTGCGGACTTCCGGCCTGGCCCACAGCTTCTCCACGACAACAGCCAGCTGGGGGTCGAGAACAGTATCGGGATCAGGGGAGATGATGGAGTTCGAAACATAGTCCAGATCCTGTTGGCTGACTGGGCTGTAGCGGCGCTTGGTGGTAACAGTCGAAGCGGTGGCAGAATCCGATACTTGGGTAGTAGCGTCATCGTCCGGGGTGTTGTCCTCGGGCTCAGCGTCCTCACTAATTTCGGTGTCAACCGAGATACCGAATTTGGCCAGGGCATCAACCACCGCCTTGGAGCAGTCGAGCAGATTCTTGTACACAGTGGTCTTGTACATCAGTCTTTCTTCTTGAGAGTAGCCGTTCTGGTGGATAATCTTCATCTGCTTGAGAATGGTGGACTTGCCGCTTTCTCCGGACCCGAGGAGGAGAATCTTCACGGGATCTTTGCCAGAATTGTCACTGGACCCGTTCGACTGCATAGGGACGCCGGATGCTGCTGGGCTTATCATGTCGTTACCATTGCTATTATTTAGATGAGTGTCATTCGTGCCGGAATGAGTACTAACAAAGGTTGAAGACCGGGTCTGTCCGCCAGGGAGGCTTCCAGGGCCATTTGCTGGACCAGAACCATTGGCAGCAGAAGTGCCATTCACCGCGCTGTTCGGCTTGTCAGAAATGGGCCCATTATCAGCACCATTGACGTTTCCGCTGGGTCTCGCTCTGGCATTTGCGTTGTCGCGGTCTTCCACTGACTTGGGACTTGACAAACAGGAACCCATTTTTGTGACGATTATATCTGACGATTATATTTACGAGACGTATCAGATGAGCCGGATATGTCGAATACAGGAGCTGCCTCGGGTGGGAATATCTCGCTCGGCCCTCGTGCTTAATGTCTCTTTCGTTGCTGTATCAACTGTCAGTGCCTGGATCGATGGTCTAAGGCCCTTGAGCTCGTAGTCGGAATCTGGTCAGAATCTGCTCGCAGCCTGCTCGCAACCTGCCTGGAATCTGTTTCAACCTGGCAACTCCTGTCCGGCAGAATTCTTAGTGGATTTCCTCACCCTGTACCACTTGGCGGCCGCGACGCTTGTCCCAAAAATTTCACTGAATCCGCCTCCTGACGCACGCACCCGGTAGCCTGGGTGGTGCCTGTAATATGTCTAGTAGTAGTGCGACAGGGGTTGTAGTAGGCACAGAAGCGATGAAGGTCCAAGCCCAATTAGGATAGATCCCTCTTTATATGTGCAGAGTAGTGAATCGCGCTGCAGTGTACAATCGCTCCTGTATATCTCAGGGCTCACAGGCTGACATCGATCAACGGCCGGGATCGGTTAGGGTTGCTCGCTCCACACCCGCCTCTGAGCCGGCCTGGCCCTTGAGTTTTGGCTTTTGCTTCGGTCTGGTGCTGCTCGGACAGGCTTTCGCTGCCCCGCTCTCTCTCAGGCTGGCCGGCCGTGTGAACGCGGTCTGACCGTCCTCTCTCCGCTGGACCCCTCTGCCATCTGCCCCACGCGTCTGACCGCTGATCTTTCAGGGGTACTGCCCCTCTATGCTCTTGCCCCTCCAACGCTGTACCGCATCCCGGGCACGCCTTCGGCAACTGGGGCGCTGCCCCAGGCCCCGTAGCTCCTCTCGCTGTGCTCGAGGAGGCCACTCCCAGGGTATACGGGCTCGGGACCCGGCTAGCTGGCCAGGAATCTGATTTCCAGCCCGCGCTCTATGCTTATGGTTTATGCTGCCTATGCTGCCCCCATATATATAAAGGCATAGCCTGGGTCCAGTCGTCTCTCCTCGACTAACCCATACACTATATATTAACCAGCCAGTCAGCCGAACAGCCGAACAGCCGGCCAGCCGGCACACAGAGCTCAATCAATGGCCCGGCGGAGGCCAGCTGGAGCCCTGTGCGTCCGACAGCCGGGCAGACCCGGCGGCTCCTCTCGCTGCGCTGCTTCTGCTACGTGCCCTTCTTCCAGTCTCTCGCTACCACAGCTGTGGGGGCTCTCCTCGAGCGGCAGCGAGAGGAGCCGGGGGGTTCGGGGCGCAGCCCCGGCCGCCGGAGGCGCGTCCCCACCTGCACGGACCCTGATCCCCAGGTCGCGCGACCCACCAGGCTCGCCAGCGGCCGGTCCCAACCTGCATGAGGGTGCGGGCGCATCCGCGTGCGCGCGAGCTTCACGCCAGCACCTCATCATTCATATCAGTGGCATCTGCGACAGCCAGCCGTCAATTTCTTACATTATTGACTACTGCTGATAGTATTTGATTACCGCCACCGGCTCGCCTTTTCTCCCTGTATCTGCTGTGGAGAGACCCAGATCCGCGTTTTTAGACCGCCAATTGCCACTGCCGCCCGAACCAGGCCCGAATCGCCCGCTTGCTACCTGCTCAACACCAGCCCAGCACAGCGTCCGTCGCACTTCCGAGCCACTGCTTCACGAGCTTATATCCGATAGACAACGCCCGTAACAAGCCACCAGTGCCGCCACGACCACTACCGTCCAGCGAACACCACAGACAACCACACGCACACGCACACCACCACCACTAACCGCACGCACTATGAACGCTGAGTAGTAAGTCGGCTGGGCGCTACCATGGTATTGCATGGCGCAGCCTGAGATCGCGACTCCGGCTGCTTCACGGCCGGCCCGCCTTCCAGAATCCTCCAGTATCTAACCCGTTTCCAGAGTAGCACTTGCACCGCAACACTCGCAGTGGCCCCGCAGTGGCCCCGCACACGTCGTGCTGGCCGGCTGCCAGATCGGCTTGGGGTGCTGCTCCCGCTGAGCCAGATCACAGGGAGATGGGTCCGCGGGGCTGGAAGGCGTGCCTTCGGCGACCGGGGCGCTGCCCCGGACCCCGCTGTGCTCGCTGCGCGAGCGCCTCCCCCGGTGGGTGGGTGGACGTCGGGTCGTGACAAGTGTGGGGCTCCTGGCGTGGGGCTCGCACTCCCCTCCCTCCCCCCGTCTAGCCGGGGACCAGGGCCCGCCAGTTCGCGATACCAAACATATCCGCCCTTCTCGAGCGGCAGCGAGAGGAGCCAGGGGGTCTGGGGCACAGCCCCAGCCGCGCCGGAGGCGCGACCCCCAGGGCCAGCCGACCCCCCAGGGCCCAAGCCAGAGGACCAGGACTAACGTGGGCGTAGATACGACTACTTGTTTAAGCTGCTCCTTATCGGAGACTCGGGCGTAGGAAAATCGTGCCTGCTGCTCCGATTTGCCGACAACTCGTACACCGAGTCGTACATTTCCACCATTGGCGTGGACTTCAAGATCAGAACCATTGACCTGGACGGCAAGACCGTCAAGCTGCAGATCTGGGACACTGCTGGCCAGGAGCGGTTCCGCACCATCACCTCGTCGTACTACCGCGGCGCCCACGGCATCATTGTGGTGTACGACGTGACTGACCAGGACAGCTTCAACAATGTCAAGCAGTGGTTCCAAGAGATAGATCGCTATGCCACCGAGGGTGTCAACAAGTTGCTGGTCGGCAACAAGAGCGATATTGCTGACAAGAAGGTTGTCGAGTACAGCGTTGCCAAGGAGTTTGCCGACTCCATGAACATTCCCTTCCTCGAGACCTCGGCCAAGGACTCGACCAACGTCGAGCAGGCCTTCTTGACCATGGCGCGCCAGATCAAGGAGCGCATGGGTGGCGCCGGCGAGGGCGGTTCCAGCGACAAGGCCAACGTCAATCTCCGTGGCCACAATGTGTCGCAGTCCAACCAGAACGGCTGCTGTTAACCGTCCCCTTCATATGCCCGCCAGTACCAGTCTACCACTACTGCCACTACTACCACTATTATTACTACTCTACTATTACTACCATCTCCGCCCCTTATTATTATCCATTAGTCCGTTCGTCCCTCGCAATCACCCACCTACCGCGCCTTGCTTCTACTAAACTTAACTAATAAAGAGGTCTTTGATTAGCCGGACTCCCTGACCGACCTCCGGCGGCGGGGCGCTTGGGAAGCCCGCAAGCTGGGCCTGGCCGCGATCTGGACGTGCCTCCGGCGGCCGGGAGCTGCCCGGAACCGTTGCTCCTGTCGCTGCGCTCGAGGAGGGTCACTCCCGTTGGCTTGCTTCACCGTCGCGAAGCAGCGGAGCGTTGTCCGAAGCAATCGCAGTTGCACATTTTGGGTGGGACCCAGCTGTGCCCTGGGAATGGCCCGACTCGAGCGAAGCGAGAGAAGCCATGCCGGCCCGGGAAGAGCCCGGCCGCCGGAGGCACACCACTTTGTCCTTGGCCCTGGCCCAGACCCGTCGCTCCTATAGGCCCCAGACCGAGGGAGCGCCCCCCTTATATGAGCAAAGCGAGAGGAGCCAGCCTCTGAGCCGGGCGGCCGGCCCTTGTTGCCCCTCCCGCTGGGCTCAAGAAGGGCTACCACGCTGGCGTAACGCAGAGCTGTGGCAGAGGAGCCTGTTCAGAGCGGTCACAACTGCAACGGATGCCTTCTCAGAATGGGTCTGCGACCAGATCTGGGAGTGCCCGACTCGAGCGAATCGAGCGGAACAGGAGGACCCACGGGGCCACGGGGTCCCAGCAGTAGCCGGCAGCCGGACTCACACCGGACTCACACCGGACTCACATCCACAGCTCAGCCGTGACTTGCACTAGAGAAACCTCTGTGAAGGATCCCAAGCGGTTGCGTTTGCTCTCGACATCTTTGCTAGTGGGTTGGCACTACTACTCGTATCCCGTCGTTCTCAACCAATTGTCTCAATTGAGCCCCCTAGTTCACTCTCCTCAGTCCGAGCAAAAGATTGTTTGGGTGTGACTGTGACTGGCGGTCTCTCAGTAACCAGCCCCCTAGACCCAGGGAGTGGTCCTCCTCGAGCGAAGCGAGAGGAGCCACGGGTCCGGGCAGCGCCCG
>JAKTSR010000349.1:0-11341 GCA_030580325.1 Sugiyamaella sp. yHKS617 | reverse complement strand
GCGAGCACTACGGGTCCGGGCAGCGCCCGGCCGCCGGAGGCGTCTCCCCCGGGCCTCCGGCGGCCGGGGCCCTGCCCCTCCTCTCGCTGCGCTCGAGGAAGTTCATTCCCGGGACAAGGCTCGCAAAGCGAGCACTACGGGTCCGGGTAGCGCCCGGCCGTCGGAGGCACGGGAGCCCATGGGAGAGGAAAGGGACTAACATGTTACAGCGTTGATCTCACGCCTGCCGTGTGGATTGTGAAAATTCTGTGCGGGGCCATCGACGCGTCGTACGACACCCAGGATGAGGGCGGCCCGCGGAGATAGCGCGCTCCTGCCGGTGACCCGCTTTCTATTTAATCAGTAATTGACAATGCCCACCCGACAGCTAACAGCTCACCGACTATGTTCTGGCTCTGGGCCCGAGCGCAGCGGGAGGAGCGGGCAGGGCCCAGGCCGCCGGAGGCCCGGGGGAGACGCCTCCGGCGGCCGGGCGCTGCCCGGACCCGTAGTGCTCGCTGCGCGAGCGTACTCCCGGATTGGCTCTCGATCGCAGCGAGAGGATGGGTCCGGGGCAGAGCGCTTGGACGGGCCCTGGGCCATCGATCAGTCTGGGTAAGGGTTGTGTTGATGTTGGCGGTTTACAAATATCGTTGGCGCATGGAGATGGTGAATGCTGTATTGCTAAGTGCTACGAGAAGCTCGAGGAGACTGAGGACTGGCTGTTTGGCGGTTGTTGGATTCGGACCGGGTTTTTTTTTTGTCAATCGATTGGACCATCTCGCGTTGTTGTCGGTTCGTGGATTGAGTGCGTTGCAGTGTTTGTGAGATCACGTCTGTGCTGAGTCGTTGCCAGTGGCGTCTGTGAGCGCTTGTTAGAAGAAGTGGAATCAGTGGATCATTAGACCATTGATCACTGAATTGTTGAAGTTCGGTTATTGCGACTGTTAGCTTGCAACTTATTAGCAAATTGCAGTTGGGATTGCGATTGATAGTGTATTCTCAGTTTCTGAAGGTTTAGTGTCAGTTTCTGAGTCAAACAGTTCAAATAGTATGGAAGAGCTAGGAATATCAGTGTCGGCCCCGAAGGCGGCCATCGAGGGCGTGAGCCAGGTGGCGGGCGCGAATCAGGAGTCGTTGTCTCCATCGACTTTGGGCAAGCCTGGTTACAAAGATCTTTATAGGACTTTGAAGCGGCTGGAGCGCGAGTACGAGCTGCTGGGTCTCCAGGAAGAGTATATCAAGGACGAACAGCGTCATTTAAAGCGAGAGCTTGTACGAGCTCAGGAAGAGGTCAAGCGCATCCAATCGGTGCCCTTGGTGATTGGCCAGTTTCTAGAGCCCATTGACCAGCACACGGGTATCGTATCGTCGACTACCGGGTCCAACTACGCGGTGCGCATTCTGTCGACTCTCGATCGTGAGCTGCTCAAACCCTCGTCGTCAGTAGCACTTCACCGCCATTCGAATGCGCTGGTGGACATTCTTCCTCCAGAGGCTGACTCTTCGATCGCCATGCTGGGAGCTGACGAGAAGCCGGATGTGACGTACGCCGACGTGGGAGGCCTGGACATGCAGAAACAAGAGATCCGTGAGGCGGTAGAACTGCCCTTGACACAGTTCGAGCTGTATAAACAGATCGGTATCGACCCTCCACGCGGTGTTCTGCTGTATGGACCGCCTGGTACTGGCAAGACCATGCTGGTGAAAGCGGTTGCAAACAGCACCACTGCCTCATTTATCCGCGTGGTAGGGTCCGAGTTTGTCCAGAAGTATCTCGGAGAAGGTCCTCGTATGGTCAGAGACGTGTTCCGACTAGCGCGAGAAAACTCGCCGTCTATCATTTTCATCGACGAAATCGACGCCATTGCGACTAAACGTTTCGACGCCCAGACCGGTGCCGACCGTGAAGTGCAGCGTATCCTGCTAGAGCTGCTCAACCAAATGGACGGTTTCGACCAGACCTCGAATGTCAAGGTCATCATGGCCACCAACAGAGCCGACACTTTAGACCCCGCGCTGATGCGACCCGGCCGGTTGGACCGCAAGATCGAGTTCCCCAGCTTGCGAGACAGACGAGAACGCCGTCTCATCTTCACCACCATCGCATCCAAAATGTCCCTGGCCCCCGAAGTGGACCTAGACTCGCTCATCGTACGCAACGACCCGCTGTCTGGCGCCGTCATCGCGGCCATCATGCAAGAGGCCGGCCTGCGCGCTGTCCGCAAGAACAGATATGTGATTCTCCAGACGGACATCGAGGAGGCCTACTCCAGCCAGGTCAAGGTCGGCTCCGACGTTGACAAATTCGACTTTTATAAATAGATAATGCAAATGCTACCTGCTATGTGTGCTGTGCCTGGCCGTGCCTTCGGCGGCGGACCCCGTGGCTCCTCTCGCTGCGCTCGAGGAGGGCCATTCCCGGGAGCTACGCTCGCGAAGCGAGCACAACGGGGTCCGGGGCGGCGCCCCGGCCGCCGGGGTAGAGTGGGGGCTACCGCAAAAGGGCGTACAGCAGGGCCGTGAAGCTGCACACGTTGAGTGCCGTGAGCGCGATGACGGTGGTGCCGCCGGTGATGTAGTAGGCGCCGCCGCTTTCCTCAACGGGGTGCTTGTGCAGAAAGAGGTCGGAAATACGCGACCGCCGGAAGATGGCGATGACGATGACCAGCAGGCTGTACACGGTGAAGATGATGCCCACTGGCACAAAGTCCTCGCTGAAAAGCTTCAGAATCACGAGACCTGCGGCCCGTTAGCTTCTGGGTTCCAGTCCATCGCTAAGAGAAGTCCATCAATCAGAAGGTCCAGGGCCATGATCTCAGCACTGTACCGTGGGAACATCGCAGTGGTACTTACTGAACGAGAGCTGGCCAATGGCAGTGCGGATGTACGCGCCGTCGAAAGTGCGGTACTGGGCTTTTTGCGACGTTAGAACATGTCTGGCAGTCTCGGACGGATCTGTGCCTGCGTGTATCTACAAACCTCTGGACACTGTTAGTTTCAGTCTGGCATCCGGCCCAGCTGGGGCGCCGCCCCAGATCCCTGTGCGCACTGCGCGAGTGTCGCTCCCGGCGATGGCTCTCCTCGAGCGTAGCGAGAGGAGCCACGGGGTCCGGGGCAGTGCCCCGGCCGCCGGAGGCGAGAGAGGGAGCATCGCGGAGACTGAGCCCCGGGTCGGAATCCGCTGTGCCATGGAACGGGTACTCACCTTGCGTCCTGTTTCTTCGGCCGGCTCAGCTCGAGGTAGTCGAAGATGCTCTGCCGGCGCTCCTCTCTGCGGAACTGCGGCATCGGAACTCGGGTCCAGGGTCTCCAGGTCTACGGTATCAATTAACTGGAATGACGTGTAAGTCGAGAAACTGCCATGCACAGAATATATATTTAAATACATTTAAGTCCGCATGAACGCAGGTCAATCACATTAAACTACGCAGATCTGTCGACATCGGCATGCGCCGGGGACGCAGGGTCCTCGACGGCCGGGGCGCTGTCCCGGACCCTGCTGCTCCTCTCGCTCCGCTCGAGCCGGTCCCCACCGGGAGCCAGTCTCCGCGAAGCGGAGCACAGCGGGGTCCGGGGCAGCGCCCCGGCCGCCAGAGGCACTACGCGACGAATGCTAGCTGCCGGGTATATTCTATGTACACATATATATAATGTCGTTAATCGTATCATCTAAATGCAAGGATGGCCAGGGTGCCCGTGACTCCGAGTGCAGCACCTACCGCGGCCGTTGACAGCAGCTCTAAGGGGTTCAGGGGGATTGTCTGCGATTGGCTGAGGCCGTCGTGGAGCCGTCTATAAAGGTTGCTCCAAGTCAGTGGGTCATACTCGATAGTCTCGGCTGTGACTTCAATTGCTTTTTCGACAATTGAGTTCTGAGTGGAACTGCCAGGCTGTCCTGGTTCGGTTGTTTTCAGCACGGCCGCTTCGAGAGTTTTCAACCTCTCTTCTTGCAGCTCAGTGGTCCTCACCAGTGCATGCTGGACCTTTTCCTCAAAAGAGCCAACGAGTCGACGACGCTTCCAGGGCTCTAGACCCAGCTGCACTAACAAGAAGAGCACGACGTTGAACCCCATCAGGCCCCAGGTCCCCCATGTGCTTGCTCGTCGGATCTTGTCACTCCACACCTGCTCTTCTCTGTATCTGGCAGCAATGAGCCGGGTGAGTTCTAATTGACTGTCTTCGAGTACTCGCTCAGCTTCATCGGCCTCACGAGCAGTCGATGCTACTCGAGTCTCATTTTCATGATCACTGCGGTACAGGTCAGTGAATCTCTGTAGGTCTTCTCCTGACCATTGGTGTTTGCGCTGCAGTAACTCATTGACCTCGCGCTGCGAATTGGATCTCTGATCCACGGCTGCTGCGTACTCGTCTTTAGCGGTTCGCACTCTGAGTCTACATCGTTGAAGTACAGCCTGTTGATCTTCTATAGACTGTTTCAGGGCTTCAATAGAGCTGTATCCCGTCACATCGTTCAGAGTTCTGCCAGCTGCAAACATGGTCGCTTGTAGAGAGTCCATTTTTGTTCCGACCCATTTGGCGAACTCGGATCGTTTCGCGTCTTCTTCTGACGGTAGATTCTTTATGGATTTCAGCTTAGCTGATTCATCAGTGAATTCGCCTGTAGAGTCAACTTTCGAGGCGGAATGCGGGCTTGTGCTGGAGTTGGCAGCATAAAGCGTAGAATTAATTGTTCGTGAGTCAGGCGAAACAGTAGGAGCAACAGAAGACCGAGATGTACTGTCCTGGGGAAACCGTGAACCTTTCGATTCACTACTGTTCGAGCGGGAACAACATATGAGAGGAACGGCCCTAAGGAGCACTGGCTTGTTACCCGGGGCAGCGCTGGTAAATCTTCCAACCAAGAGACAGCTCGGTCGAAGACCCACCGGGATGATTGACCGAATCATGAACCTCCGCCAAAGATCCCACTACGCAAGCTGCTCCCAAATTTTTATCCCCTACAAACCTTCTATGAAAAAATAACCACACAATTGACCAACTGACCAATAATTCGATAAACTACTGGGCTTGGCTTCTTTGAAATACTGGTAGTAGCATGCCAACCTACTTCACGAGCTTAGACAGTCTTATAATTATACATATGCACGGCTAGATGGTATACGAATGAGACTTGCTTCCCCTGGGACGTCATGTTCAAAAACAAACACTCTACCTAGAGCTCAATTCCTTCTTGGAAAGCTAGTGATGAAAGGGTTCACGCTTAAAGGAGCCCTTACTTCCAAAAATGCTCCTAAATCTGAAACCAGAAGAGTGGGTCTAGGAGGTCATGAGTCCGACTCTGAAGACGATGGCGGGCATTCAGGCAAGCAAATTATCGAGTCAGTCGATGAGACTGGCATTTCAGTCAAACGAGCTACGTCCTCAAAAGCCGAAGCCGTCAAGAAAGAACTTGTAATTGCTCCTGTGGCGAATAGAGATTGGCGAGAGCAAGCCTATAAGCGACAGGGAGTGACCGCACCGCGCCTCTCAGCGACGATAGAACCAGAGCAGAAAATGCAATATGGCTTAACTATTCCCGTGAAAAGATCAGACGAAAACGAGCATGATGATAAAAGAGATAGTGGCGTCCACGCGGAGACGGAGAGCGAAGAAAAAGTAGAAATCAGACCGAGCTTACAGGATGAAGATTCGGAGAATGATGAGGAACTACCACTTACAGAAGCACAGGCTTATTATGAGGACGTAAGCTCAAGACCCGATGCTCCAGATCTAGCTGCATACGAAAGAGTTCCAGTTGAAGAATTTGGTGCTGCTTTACTTCGTGGTATGGGTTGGAAAGGACCGTCCAAGGAAGATGAAACAGCTACAAAGACGGAAACTCGACGACCAGCATTTCTAGGGCTCGGGGCTGAGCCAGTTCCGAATGGAGCAGACGAGCTAGGTTCGTGGGGGGCAGGTGCTAATAAAAAAGCAGCCAGGGTCGAGAGAACATATGTACCGGTGGTCAAGATCAACAAGGCTACTGGCGAGCGTGTTGAGGAAGACAGTGACGACAAGCAGAAACCGAAGCAACGATCTAGGGAGTCGACCAGCCATCGCGAGCATAGGACCGAAATTGATAGGCGAACAGACAAGCACCGTGATATATACAAAGAAGAAAGTAGGAGTAGAGAA
This sequence comes from Sugiyamaella sp. yHKS617, assembly GCA_030580325.1. Taxonomy (NCBI): domain Eukaryota; kingdom Fungi; phylum Ascomycota; class Dipodascomycetes; order Dipodascales; family Trichomonascaceae; genus Sugiyamaella; species Sugiyamaella sp. yHKS617. The sequence goes on along the minus strand of JAKTSR010000349.1, from coordinate 5,224 downwards.
AGTCGGGACAGGCGCAGGGACAGAGATGATCGAGACAGAGAAAGGATACGAGACAGGGATAGAGAAAGAACCCGGGACAGACCCAGAGATAGTGACAGAGAAAGGTACAGGGACAGCGACAATGGTAGAGATCGGGACGTCTACAAGGATAAAGACCGGTACAGGGACAGGGGAGAAGAAAGAAGTCGCTACCGCGAGCACAGACGAGAAAGGAATGGAGACCGAGCGCATGACAGATATCGCCGATAGCGTCCAAAAAAAGAAGCGCCGATGAGCGAGACTATATTTAACCCCGTAACTGTAGCAGAAGGTCTGGAGGACGATGGTTCGCACGAGCACCTCCCCCTTGACGAGACCCCTGCCCGCCGCCGCTGCTTGAGCGACAGCGAGAGGAGTAGCGGGGTCTGGGGCACAGCCCCAGCCGCCGGAGGCACGCCCGTTATTTATTTTAAATGCATGTTCATAGTTAATCGTATATACAGTGATGATAATAAATAGATAAATTAAGCAATGATGCCCAGGCCGAGGAGCAGGAGCTGGGTGGCGAACTGTAGGGACCAGAAGCCGACCTTGCGCATTCTCCTGGCACGAGCTTCATCGTCAGCAATGTTTTTTACAAATGCTTCATAGACCTCGGCAGACACATCGTCCATCAGTTCCGAGTCGTAGATGGTCCAGCTTCCCTCGAAATCGGCCAGTTTTTTGACGATTCGGCAGTTGACTGGGATATAAGTGTCTCTGGAGTTGATGTAAGCAACAATTGGTCTGATGAATGCGTTATTGATATATGTGAGGTCTGAGGTGAACATAGGCACCACAGCACGGGTGTTGTTGAGCTGCACACGCAAGTCCATCATGACATACTTGTGAAACTGTCTCTGCCGGGATTTTTCTTCCACAGAAGTAACGATGTCACTGCCTGCAGTGGGGTTTCTAGAATTGACATTGGCTTCCCAGCGTTCAACAATGTCCTGGACCAACTCCGAAAGTCGAAATTCCTCGGCGTCAGTCGGCAGCATGAGATCAGCCAGCATATCTACAGTGCCACTCTCGATCCAGCCAAACGGACCATTAATGCCGCGATTGAGGTGTTTGATGTTGACATTGTCAATACGGAGTCGGTTGATTGTTTTCCAAGGACTGGCCCCTCCTACGTCGTCCGTGTATGCTCTCATCTGACGAGGGTGGATAGTGAAGAGCGAATTATCATAGGAACCAGACATGTTGTTTGCAGACAGAATATCATACAACAACCAGTGTTTTCGCAATTGTGGCAGGTCGCAGTTGAAAATGCTCACTTCAAATGGTGGCACAGCACCTGGCTGGTACAGAGTGACCAGCGCATCTTCCATCTTGAAACTCTCCAGTTCAAAGTCTCCTTTTTTGTACTTGTTTTTGTAGCTCTTGGGATCCATATTTGGATCCCATCGCACATGACGTCTATCTACCACACCTCTGAGACCTTTTACTTCCACGTCTTTGAGGATCCCTTTACCGTCTATCCACCGTCGGAGCGAGAGCGTGACGGACACAGTGTCAATGGTAAGATCAAACTGAGTATAGTTGCCCTCGTCTGCAACAATGGCTCCTCCTGTTGAGTCCGCGACTTCAGTCAGCAATAGATCCTTAGAAGAAGAGCTAGAGGTAGCCTCCTGGTTGGCTCTTGCCGCAGCTGCTGCCACAGCTTGTGAACCCTTTTGCACCTTCTTGTGGCCACCAGGACGTCTCGATACGAATACTTTTCTGAACGAAATCACGCCATCCTTCCAATGCGGCACAATAGCATTTTCGAAAACTACAGTGAGTCCGGTCTCTTTGGTGATGAGATTGCCGACCCATCTAGCAAAGTAGTCTTGGGCGCTGACTGTATTCATAGTCAGCAGAACGAGCGAGAAAAATGTTGTGGTTCCAAGCAGAATCCATAGGATATTCCCTACCAGAATCCACGAAAACAGTGCGCTGATGTCGTCGGTGTTGAAAGGACGCATCTGACGGAAGAGCGTCCATTTGAGTCTGATTCTCACCCTTTCAAACAATCCCGACGCTGCTGCCAGGAGCTCTTCTTTCGTCTTCCAGTGTTTATACAGTGTGTCAGACAACTTTGTCGTGTCGTGTGATGAGCTCTTACCCGCCTGGTCGATTTTCTGTGCTTCTTTAGTGGTGTTATCGTTCTGTTCAGGCCTACTCTGCGGAGGCAAAGAGTCCTGCTGCTTATTATACAATTCAGCACTATCATGAAAGTATCTTCTGCCAGCACCATCCGCCACGATACCCATACGCGCTGACCATATGGAGGATAAATCTCCCAGTGACGGTGTAGCCTTGTCTAGCACATGTCCAGAGCGGACGGTGTTCCTTAGCGGGGCAACAGCAGCCTTTGCCAAATGCACTGATGTAAACGCAGCCATTGACGAATACGCCCTCGATGCGCCTGGGCCTGATATTGGCACTCTGTGAATCCCATTGCTGAATCGCCTAAGCCAGTTTTGTGAACCGAGAGGTAACTTCGTTGCTGGCCTGAGCAAGTCTGAGCAAGTCTGAGCATGCCACAGAGCATGGCCACCCAGACGGACAGCCTGGAAAGAGCTCTGCAATGGCATCGCAGAAAATATCAATTTATATGCGAACGACATTTCAGCATTCTAGTCCATTCATATTCCACGGTTGAACAACAATTCACCACAATTCACCGAATATTCAAAATCAACAGGATACCCCCGCACAATAGCACTAGCTAGTGAGACAGCTGACTCTGACAGAATAATGGCAGCTGCTCCTATTCTATCCAACCAAACTAACACAGCTCTTGAGACCAGCCACGAGCACCGCGCACAGTTTTCAGGCTCGAGATCAGGCTAAGTGTTCCCTGAATCTGTGTTGCCAGTGGCCCGAGTTGCTTGTGCTTGTGTGATTAACTTATCACCGACCAGCAACCTGCACTGCAATTTAGACTATGCTCAGTGCAGAAAAAAATGCCGAGCCGCATACTATCATGCAGGGGCCATCGGTCGAGTTCCCAGGGTCCTCAGCCCTCTCTGCTCATTCCAATTGCGATCTTCTGAAATCAATACCGTCTGATCCGTCTGATTGTTGCTCTGTTAATTGCACGACGGATACGAACTCTTAATAGCAATGGACCACAAACTTCGCTCCTGGCGAACCAGATGCTGGACGTCCTGGCTGGCGGTAATCACCGCTCACCCAGCATAAACCTCATCTTCGGCTTGATCCATTGAAGAGATAGCTACACCGGCCGTTGGCACGCCGGGGTTCCGTCACCTGGTTCATGGGACTAGAGGGCCCTTGCCCTTATCGCGATCGCGATCGGCAATCCCTGCATAATCACCGTCTGCTGCTATTAACAGTTAATAGCAGTAAATAGCAGTTAATAACAGTTAATAGAACAGTTATTAACAGTTATTAACAGTTATTAACAGTTATTAACAGTTATTAACAGTATTAACAGTTATTAACAGTTATTAACAGTTATGAACAGTTATGAACAGTTATTAACAGTTATTAACAGTTATGAACAGTTATTAACACTTAATAACTGGACCCTGCTGCTTCTCTCGCTGCGCTCGAGGAGTGCCACTCCCGGGGACCGGTGTATGTTCTACCGGGATCAGCCCTACTCGAGTCCGGGGCAGCGCCCCGGTCGCCGGAGGCACTACGGGAAGAGAATGAGAGCGTGTTAACGGGCTATCTACCTTTGTGGGTGCACTTTTTCTTGCTGGATCTGTCGTACTGCTGCTTTATGGCGAGAAAGACCGCCTGCTCGGGCCCTTTGTAGTCGAAGATGCCCAGGTTGCAGCACTCGTTGGCCTCGACGACTTCCTTGATGACGCGGTGGACGTGATAGTCATAGGTCTCTATGCCAGCCACGCCATCTCTGGTGAAGACGGACAGTGAGGGCAGTGTGAAGTCTTCCTTCGACTTTGACGCTGCCTGAACAGCTTTCTCGTAGCGGATAAAGAACTCTGCGAGCCCCAGTTCGATGCAGGTGTACACGTAGTCCGGTCCACAATCGACGAGCCAGCTCACCATCATGAAGCCCTGCTTGATATGGACCAGAGAAGCAGGCGTGCTATGTAGTTCCTCTTCGGCAGTGAGGATCATGCCGTCTATCAAGCTCTTGATGGTGCCCGGGTCCCGCAACACTTCGAACAGCTCCTGTCTGTTCTCCTCGATTCCGTCTTTCCTGTGGTTCCCAGATATGCCTCTGAAAAGGATGCTGGCCTGGATTCGGTCTATGAAGTCAGGACTAGACAGCTTCTCTTGGAATAGGCCAATTACCTCGGTATTCGCACGGAACACTCGGTGCAACAGGTTCAGGATGCTCACTCTGACGCTAGCAGTGCCTCCGACATAGCAGTTGTGAATGTCACTAAGTGGGAAATCCTCAACTGTTGGTGTTAGTTAAATGTGGCAAGCTGGTGATGTTGCCCGACTAACCCTAGGCGACATGGGGCGTGCCTCCGGTGACTGGGGCGCTGCCCCGGACCCCGTAGCTCCTCTCGCTACCCTCGACGGGGGGCCGAGGTGGTCGTCTGTCTACGCACAATCAGGTTTTTTTCCGGCATACTTGGCCTTCCTAGGAAATTTGTCCTTCTTCTTGCTGGATTTGGGTGGTTCGGGAAATGAGGCAATCACCTTGTCGGTAATAGTGTTGATCTGGTAGATGGAAATACACGCGGTGCTCACTATGAAAGTGCCCACAATCAAAGTGGGGAGGGTGCTCCACAGCAAGTTTGCCTTGGAAAAGGTCATCTCGCAAAAATCCTGGTTTTGGTTATGTTTGTTGTTTACCGGGTTGCACTGAAGAGCGAAAATAAAGAGCCGGTACCCCTGAATTTATAGTTCTGAACTGCATGCAGAAGCTGCTTGACCTGTCACCTCATCTGACCAGTGCCTCATATAACTCGACTGCCCTTATCAGTCATGAAAGTGACCTCTCCGTAACCGTCTTGCTCCACCTAACAAATCTATCACCTTTCTGTGCTTCTGGAGCGAAGCCTTGACCGGCAATCCTGACAGACCCGTCATCTGGCGGCTGCATCCACCTGCCGATCTTTGCAGCCTGGCCCGGCATTGGGGAGGTGTGCCTCCGGCGGCCAGGGCGCTGCCCCGGACCCCGTGGCTCCTCGAGCGCAGCGAGAGGAGGGCCACTCCGGGATACGGGTCGTTGCCCCCCTTGGCGGCTCCCGTGTCCTCTGCCCCATCT
>JAKTSR010000348.1:0-11317 GCA_030580325.1 Sugiyamaella sp. yHKS617 | reverse complement strand
AGTAGTAGTAGTAGTAGTAGTAGTAGTAGTAGTAGTAGTAGTAGTAGTAGTAGTAGTAGTAGTAGTAGTAGTAGTAGTAGTAGTAGTAGTAGTAGTAGTAGTAGTAGTAGTAGTAGTAGTATTATTATTATTATGAAAGAAGAAGTCTAGTTTTCGACAAATAGGGGCTTTTTTAAAATATATATTTATTCTTATATCTTTATACACTATTGAGAAGTTTCTTGGTCAATATATTTAAAAAATGTTTCTTGGTACAGTTTTTTCCTGAAATCACCCGGCCACTGAGCAGAAAAAGAAGCACAAAAATCTGAGACAGACTCCCTCTCAGACTGTGCTAAAGTCATATAAGGTCTCAAACTGCAAACTTTCCGGCCGTAACCGACTCAGATTTCTCGCCAATGCTGTGATGAAGTCAACGATGATGACCGTTGTCCGCTACCCAAAAGTGTAGAGGAGTTGCTTTTTCAAGTTTAGAACTATTATTAACTCTCGGTGGCCGAGCACTCTGGATCACACTCGTTCCACTGGTTAATGGACGAACCTAGCATCCAAGTCAGTTCGACGATGGCCACTTCAAGTTATTTAATATGGTTAGAACTACACTGTCTAAATTGTTTTTCCAAGAAGATCTAGCAAGTCTCCCACAATCATTTCACCAAAGATGCCCAGATTCAATATGAGGTCACTGAAGAGACTGGTGCCAGTAGTGCATCCAGTTGGAGCAGGTTTGCCATCGAGTCTGTCAAGCAGCCAAGAAAACGCGGCAGCCGAACCTTCGATAGCCTCTGGAACGTGCTGAGAAATAAGACTTTTCTGAAAGTTAATACTAACGCCATGAGAACACCACTTCTCATAGAGGATTTCAGTATAGTTAACGGGGGAGACCTCGTCCTCAGCAGACTGATAAAAGTAGAACGGGACCTTAGGGATCTGGGTGGAGTCAAGCCCAAGAGCGTTCTCATTGACTAACCACTGAGCCTTGGGATCGTACAGGAATGCATCCGAATTAGTTGTAGTCCAATTGAAAAAATTCACTCCACTATATTCAGAAGAATCACTCAACAAGCATTGAGACTTTGCCTGGTTAAAGCTGGAGAGCTTGCTAGGAATAATGTACTCATCTATCAGCTGCTGGGCTTGTGGGTACTGAGCAGCAAGACCAAGGAGTCCAGCAGGAATGAGACCGGCATCGCTCCCGCCATTTACTGTCAACAATACCGCAGAGATATTCGAAACAACTCCTCCAATAGCGGTGCCGAGAAGGGTAATCTCCGGAGCATAGGATGGCTGTAATTGAGAAGCCCTAAAAGTGTTAGTATCTCTGTTATCTCTGATATCGGTGTCGGTCATTGTAATGAACTCACCAGCCCTGGAATATGTTAGTAACTTTGAAACCAATGATCACGGATTTCGATAACTTACAGAAGCGATACTGCCTCCAGAATAACCCCAGGTAACAATCTTAGGCTTGGGAATCAAGCCAGTCAAGGACGTAGAAGCGATTGTGGCACGCAGAGAATCGAGAACCACACGGCCTGCCAGTTGGCCTACTGTAAAAGCACTATTAGGTCCTTCGTAGTCTGGAATGGTGACGACGATGCCTTGATTAAGAGCAGCTTCAATAAGTAAAAAGTCAATTTGAGAAACGAGTCCGTCCAGTCTGGATCCAAGTTGAAGCGTATATGATGGAGCACAGTTCAAATAGGTGGAATCCTCTTCAATTTGGTACGACAGTAGCTTAGTACCGTCAGCATTTTCAGGTACTACGTACTCGTTAGTAACAAACAAGCGCTAGCATGTCGCGGAAAGAGGTCTTGTTTACTTACCAACAATCGTTGTCACAGCTGCGATTGGGTTTCCCAAAGCATCTTGAGAGCGAAAAAGGACCTGGTAGCTAGCTTTGGCCTTTTCAGGATCAATCAGAAAGCCCAGAGTACCAGGAAGGGGCCGCGAGTTCAATACAGTACCCAAAGGGTGATGCTCAAATCCCGAAGGTGGTGTGTAAAACGGGTCCTCGGTTGGAGGGGTAGGACTAAGCGAAACTCCGTATACCCCGCAAAAAAATAGCAGGAACACGATAGATTGGATAAAATACATCTTTTACTGGCGAGGCATACAAAACTATTATTTTGAATAGGAGCGCAATACGCGAATATTTATATCTACACAGGAGAACCGTTGCTTACACGATGCTGGTCTCTTGGTACCAAATACCGATCGATGTAAATGCCCCCCTCAGCTGTTCCCGCTCCGCGAGCTTCTCTGAGAAGTGTCCCCGCAGCTACCCGGGACCCTGCTATGCCCTCTTGATCTACTGCCAGATCCAGGTAAATCAGCACTCTCGTTGATGACTAATTTTCTGCCGATGGTGAGTCAGGTGCCGTAGACAACCCACCCCCACAGCTGATCATTGCATTGCATTTTCAGCGGCCCCGATTTCAAATAGGAGGAGGGTTGGTTGATCCTTGCTTAGAACTGATTTAGAGTTGAAGCATCCCGCATTAAGAACTCTGGCGTCACCAATCGGGTCTGCCATTCTGTCAACTGGACTGCCTCTTCGTCTGCAACAAGAGCTTTGGAGTTGAATCCATTTATCATCGACGACAGCTCGGGGTGTCATCGTTTTCAGCTGAATTAGCGAACAAATGAATATGGGACAGTATCGGTGTTACTCGATACCCCTTTAGTTAGGTTGTTCGGGGATCTCTGTTAGTATGTCTCAGACTGGCAGTTGATGTCTGTGCTTCTCGTGAGGGGAAGAATTTGTCGCCATTTTCTAGCGATCTCGCTAACTGACATGGCTACCTTGATCGCCAGCTGAAAAGGGTATGTGTTCTCGTGCATTTTATGCTTAGTTAAGGTTCTATTTGCATTGAAATCATTATGCACCGGGTGCCTCTTATCGCTACTACTCACCGATTTCTTCATGATTCTCAGTGCGTTAGAGCTATACCCCGCTGACGCTATGACAGCCGATCTAACTGGGAACGTTTCCCCGCAGTTGAGATTCATGCAAGGAACGATTAATTTCAGGCGTTATGCGGGGGGACCTTGCATAAAGCAATTTAATCTGAGAAGTGCTGTGCCCGACCATTACTCGTCTTCAACGAGGTCGTCGGACAGCGTGTAGAGGGTATAGTTTTTTAAATATATATATGGTCATAGTTGTTATATAAATATACATACATATATATATATATGGTTTCGGGTGGAGCATAGTTGTTTATATTTATCTGCTTATATCAGGTACGACACCACTCCGAGCATCGAAGATGACCCGGGGCACCGACCAGCTCGATCTGGTTGTGTTTCATATCATCCACGAACGCCTGTGAGGGGGATGATTCTTCCCCACGATTCCCACCTCGGATGGTGGAGGTGGGGCATCCAGCTAGCAGTATCAGTGATGTCGGGGAGTTTCTCTCTTTCTATTTAGGTAGAAACAGCTAAAATGTTGTGCGTGGAGTTCTTCTCTTGACCCTTCTCGTCATAGATGTTAAGAAGGGAATTTTTGTCGATTTTGACTGTCAGAGCGTTCTCATCTTTGGCTTTGGTTCTTTGGCTAATAGGTGCAATAATAGCTCGAATCCTATGTGGTGTTTCAGCGGGAAGGGGAGACATCCGGCGTGTTCAATTGGAAATTTTTCCGGAACTATGGTTCCTGCACGAACAGAATACGAGTTTTCCTATTTCTGCCATGTTTAATATTTTCCTTCATGTCAGTTTAGCTGTATGACTTTGCGAGGGGCTTTTTGACATTGCATACTTCCGTCTAAGTCTAGGTACGATGTTAGTGTTGACTTCCTCAGGTTGCTGATTTACCCGGGACCGCGTTTTTGGCCGTAGATGCTTACTTTATACGTTTACGGATAGTCTTCGGTCCGGTTACGCTTGTCGTGATGTAGCTGTTCCAGAGAGCGGGCTGTCGCCTGTTTGCGATTTGTCCCGACCAAGATTCGAGTTCCTCGTGTATTGTTTGCTTTGTTTACGGAGTGTACGACGCCATTTATCGGCACTAAGTGCTACTTAAGCACCCTAGAGAGCATGAACCCATTTGCTGAAGTTTTTTCCTGATTTTGTTATTCCTTTTGGTTCGTGCTAACCAAGAGGTTGCTTTTCGTGGTGCAAGTTTGTTAGTGCTGTGATGAATTTGATGCCTCCTCGTTCTTCAATCAACTCCTCGAGTTCTTCACGGGTTGTCATAGGATCCATCCATCATCTGGACGAAAATTGTGTGCTTGAAAGAGAGCAATCTGCATATGTTTGTTTGACTGAAATGAGCGTAAGTTGGTAATCTCAGCTGGGTTTGTAGGTTTCTGGCTAGGGTCTTCAGAACTCTGAACGGAACCTCAAGCGCTCCAACCGGGCCTCGCCTGCCTTGGTGGTAATGCGAGCATCCATTGTTTTATTAGGAGAGGGAATCAATCCTCTCTGTGGCCTACACTTCCCCAGCAGGAGGGCGTTGGTGGTTTTTTTGTGGCTTTCTCCTAGAATTTGAAGCAGTTCCTCGAAATGTGACGAAATATCCATATCATCTCCTACTTGGCGTGGGTTTAATGGCCAAAGCCAGGAGTTGACTGACTTTGCAAGGAGACTTTAACAGTACAGTCTTCAACGATTTCTCCTCGGTAACACGGTTTTAACTGATTTCATGGGACACGATTGACACAGATTTATGGCTTCGCTTTTTGGCTCGGATTGGGGCTTTTCAGGGAACTTTTGTACCGAAGACTCATTCTACGGACTCCTTAGTACCCCCTCATTCATAACTAAAATGTTTCTGATGTAGTATACTTGTCGAAACATTTTGTGGATGTCATCCTGTTGCCGGTAATCTCTCCATATACTTCCCTGGAGTGCACCGGCAGACTATGAAACTGACGTGCGAGAGTTACGCGGTCGCTGAAGGCAGTGCTTGAGAAACGAATAAGGTGGTCTAAACATAAAATAGAGGGCGCAGCAAGCGCATCTTGAGCTTTGAGGCGTACAATACATATGCACTCTACCTCTTTATCCCGATTATTTGAGCAGTGCTTAGATGGTTTCCCAGGTTTGGCAGCTCTTCTGAGCAATTAGACTTGGTTTCTGCCTTTATAAGGCGTGGCACGAGCCTGTCTCTAAATGGATATTTACAAGACCTCCACATGGGGGAAGAAAGCTGTAAAGGTGTTCAACCCCGACGACTCCATCACCGTAGAGCATGACTCACTGGGACTTAACCCACCGCGTCATGAAGTCGTTTCCATTCGAGTTTTCGTTTTGCGAATAAATTTATAAATATACATTTTTATGTTTATAAATTAGTAATTGTAGCATTTATAAATTGAGGAAATGTCTCCGGCGGCCAGGGCGTAGCCCGGGCCCCGGTGATTCCTCTCGTTCGGCTGGCTTTATGCCTCTCCCGGGATTGGCGCCCGTTCAGCGAGAACATCGGCTGCTGGAGGCTCGGGGGTTACAGGATTGAGACGAGCTAATACCTGGAGTCACAGGAAGAGCTATACTGGTGAAGATAGTTGTTCTGTTGAAAACGAGAGATTCCAAGAAACAAGAAGTCGAATTTTCGACAAAATCGCCAGACATCAAGAACTTCACAAAGATAATTATGGCTGAGTTTCCCAGTGGCTGATGAAACACTGTCCCATTCGGATATTGGCCGGTATTTGTTTGTATTAAGTGCGGTTATTGATGAGCATATATCTAGTCATTATTCTACGTCAATCAACCGCTGAGCTCTAAAGCCATGAATTGCTTTCAAATCCCCCATAGTGGCCGAACACCATCTATCCTGCTGGCGAGTTTAGGGTCTGTTGGACCCTGCATATGACCACAATTCCAGATGAAAATCTGGACACTCACATTCACCATCATCTCATACTGTGGCCGACGAAGAGCCGATATTTTCTATATACTACCCATATGGCAGAGAAGGCATTGCAGCTTCACCTACCAATGTTCGGCTAGTCGCCGCGGAATCCTCCGAAGATGCATGATTTATCTCACTTCGCAACTTTATCATTAATTGGCCGTGCTTTTCATGCATCTTCACAGGCGTTGGAAATGCAGGGCCGGCCAGTTTTTTCCGCGGGTCCCCACATATAAAGCCTTGAATTGATTCTTTTGCTCTGTTCATTTTTTTCTGCTTTCTCTTCTAATTACTGCCCAGTTCGTGGATACATTCAATGTCAGCTCCTATTATTAAGCGCTCGGAGAGGCTCTCATTGACCTTTGGGGATCGTGGAACTCTGCAGGGTTTGAAGATCCTCGAAAATGAAGGTTCAGACGCCAAATGCTATCGATTCACGGGAGTTCCATTTGCCCAACCACCCATCGGTCCACTGAGATGGAAGAAGCCCCAGGCATTAGGAGACAATTACGACTATTCTGGTGACTATACCTCTTTCAAAGGGGTATGCCCTCAACCTACTTTCCAAACAGTGCCAACTAATGAAGAGGTGGCTTTTGATGAGGATTGCTTGTTTGCTAATATATGGGTACCTCCTGGAACACCTCCAGAAGAGGGCTGGCCCGTGTTGTACTTCATCCACGGAGGCTTCCTTCAGGTTGGAAGTCCTCATCATGGTATTCAAGAAGACCCGCAGGATTTGCTAGCCGAAGGCTCGCCGGCTAAATATATTATCGTCGCAGCTGGATACCGATTAAACTTGTTTGGCTTTCTGACTGCGAAAGAGTTGCTGGATGAAGACGAGCAGAGCTCGAATTTTGGTTTCTGGGATCAGAGACTCGGATTAGAGTGGGTTTATGATTACATCCACTACTTTGGAGGTAACAAAGATAACATCACAGTCGGTGGTCTGAGTGCTGGCTCCTATAGTGCTATTTTCCAGTTGGCCTATGAATTATACCATCCAGAAGAACGGCAAATCATAAAGCGGTCCCTTCTCATTTCAAACGGATTGGCCATCCAGCCCAAGACAGTGGTTGAGAGCCAGGATCAGTTCGAAGAATTGCTTGCAGCGCTTGATATTCCCCGATCACTGAGCGGGAAAGAAAAGCTCGAAAAGCTGAGAAAGATTCCATCTCAGACCCTAGTCAAAGCCATATATCGTCTCAAGCTGCATACCTTCCGTTCCGTAACTGATTCAAATTTCGTTTCGCCAACTCTGTGCAGTGACATTTATTCTGGTAAATTCGGCGACTTGCTGAAAAACAGCCGACGCAGTCTGATGAGTGGTGAAGTCAACAACGAATGGCTGTTATACGCTAGCACCAACCCACCCAAAACTGTGGAAGAGCTGCCTGTTCAACTTGAGAACTACTATCCGCACACGGTGACCGAGGCCCTCATCGAACACTATCCAACGCCTCGCTCGGCCAGCGAACTCCAAAAAGTATACGGAGATATTGTCAGCGACATGCAAGTCTACGTCTCATCACGACTTCTTGTTAACAGTCTGGCCAAGGCAGGCATGACCACGGACAGTATATACCGGTACCGCATCTCATATCGAGGGAAATATTTCGACAAGTATGCTCCCCCCGAAGCCAAAGTCCCGCACGCCGGAGATCTCGGCATCTGGTTCTACACGGTTTCCGATGGCATCACCGAGGACGAGCTGCCCTTCATCAAGGAGTGGCACGAGCCTGTCTCTGAATGGATATCTACAGGCAGGACCTCAAAATGGGGCACTAAAGCTGTGACCGATATCCGGGTGTTCAACCCCGACGGCACCATCACCGTAGAGCACGACGACCGCTGGGCTTGGGCACTGCAGGTCGGTCAAGTCGTCGCGTCGGCCCTAGAATAGATTTCGATCCGCATTTTCGGTTCACGGGACGGGAATGCGCCTCCGCTGGCCGGCCCGGGCCCGTGGCTCGAGGAGTGCCAGTCCAGGGATTTGCGCCCGCGCAGCGAGCACTACGGGTCCGGGCAGAGCCGGTCGCTGAAGGAAGGGCCCCGCGCCCTGGCTGTAGATTCGGGAGTGTTTCGCACAACGGGGTCCGGGGCACCGCCCTGACCGCCGGAGACGCAACCGACAGTAAAGAAGATAGTTCGTGTGCATTTATTAGTCATTAGAGTGTTCATATTAAGTCTCCATGGAATGGGAGTACTCCATTGGCACCGAAGTGAAGGTGGTGTTTTTAAACACGTCGGCGTGGTGGTAAGAGGCGGTGGAGGTAACGGACACAATGCTGTTGGAACGGTTGTTGAGGGGCCCGTTGATGTCGTCCGGGGTGCAGGGAGGTGTTAAATAGCCCTCAGACTTAAATGGCGCGGGTATTTTGATATGCATGTTCTTTGAATGTTGTGGGATGATGTGTGCTGTGGTGGCATAGATAGGCGAGTTCGCAGGCGAGTTTGTGGCGGATGAGGTGGACGAGGACGAGGATAGAGATGGCGGGGTGAGGTTTGTAAGCAGTGATGAGGGTGGTGGGGTTGGAGGCATGCGCAGAGAGGCGCGTTGTTGGCGCTCCAGAAAGCTCGAGACAAGATTAGTGGCTTGTGAGAGGGTGGAACTCGAGTATTTTCTGTGGAGGCTCTTGGATGGCGAGCTCATGTGCTGATATAGGAGGGACATGGCGTGGTTGTCCTGGCTGGACAGAAACACAGGGAATGGCGCATGGTCATTGGCGCTGAGGAGATGGTTTGCGAGGTTGAAAGCAGCAGATGCGATGGTGGATGGGGTCAAGGAAATGAATGCACGGTGGTAAAGGCTGATCTCGCAGAGATACTGGGCGACATGGCGAACAGTGGGGTTGGTGGGTTCAGATGCAAAGAGAAGGTCTAAATATGAATGAATAGTGGGGTGACCTATAGTCCAATCGAGGGTGTTGAGAACATGGCCCTCCATCTGAACAAACATATCGCCTTCGTAGGCCTTGCAGCACATGTTGGTTAGGTCACTGATAGTAGGAATCCTACTCTTCTTGTCCTCGTACTTGGCAGCTATCCACAGGGCAGTACAGCCTACCAGCTGGTAGTGCTTTCTGTACACCACTCGCATGGAACAGTAGCGGTCGATTAGATTGATGGCGAGAAACAGAGTCTGTGGTTGTAGCCGTAGGCCCAAATGAGTGTCAATAAGGAAGTCAAGAAGGAATGGGCGCATATGCCATTCAATCTCAGGCTGCAGGTCCATAAGAGCAGCGTCGGCGGCAGTGGCACGCTGCATCTTTTCCATATGAGCAGCAATGTCTTGGCTGTATTCCGAGTGAAGATGCTGAGACATTTCTCTTGCCATGAGGTCCAAGGCGTGGTCGTTGATTTTTCGAACCCGTCGGCGGTAGGGTCCCAATTTGGGGGAGTTTGTAGGGGATTTCATTATAGATGCAAGGATGAAGGATGGAATGGTAGAAAGAGAGAAAGAACAGAAGAAAGCAAGAAAGTTAACAAAGCAAAAACAGAAGTGAAAAGTGAACGGAAGAAACGAAAAAGAAAGTTGATGCGAGAAGCTATTGTCGGTCAAATGTCCAATGAAGAGGTACTAGTAGTCAATACAGTACACAATGTCAATGTCAATGTGAATTCCAGGTCAGCGTTGACGTGACTGCGAACTCAATGTCAATGTCAATATCAAATCAAAGTCAATATCAATGTCTATATGAATTCGAAGTAAAGTCGATGTAAACGTGAATTCAACGTCAATTTGAATTCAAGGTCGAGTCAATATCAATATCAAATCAATATCAACGTGAACTCAATACCAGTGCCACTACAAACACCTGTTTCGTACTAGCAGCAGCGTCGAGTCGAGGAATTAGATATCGCAGTCGAGACAAATATAAAAGAATAATAATAATGAGCGTAATGAACGGATGAGAGCGCTGCACTCTACAAATGAACAGGATCTAACGCAGCCATCAACACGGGACTACCAACGAACTAACGAACTACTAGCTGACCGGGTGAGCGAACGACTGAGCAGCAACGAACGAACTATCGAAACAATCGCTCAGGCTCAAAGCATGTTCTTATATATCAGCAGCCAGTCCTGGCAAGGTCCAGGATCGTCGCGCGACGAGCGAGCTGCAATATGTCATGTCAGAGTGAAAAAGAAACGCACATATCTGTAACGCTTCTTTCTCGTCGTTGAAATGTCCCCCCTTCCCGTTCCCCTTTTTTGGCTAGCGGGCCATGTCTGTTTAGGCAGGGGGCACTGTCCAGCAGGCAGATATGTATGTATGTCGCGGTAGTCCATGTAAATCCATTTACGAGCCGGCAGGAATCTAGGCGGATGGTATGCAGGTGGTTTTGACTTTAAATTGTTGATGCCCGGCTGCTGGCGCTGCCCGGCAACCGCGCGCGCTGGCGTCAGCTCGCGTCTTGCCGGCATGTATAGGCCTGTCTCAGAACCACGGCGCGCGACTCATCTGCTGTCGGCTCCTGACCGCCAACTCTAAAGTGGCCGCCGCCCGCCCAAGCGAGCGACAGTCAAGCGAACCATGTTGCACCCCAAAATACTGCAATTAGCCTGTTCTGCCTCCGGCGGCCGGGGTGCTGCCCCGGAGCCCTCCCGGTCGGCTTTCGCTGGGCTTCCGCTGGGCTCTCGCTGGGCTCCCGCTGGGCTCCCGCTGAGCTCCCGCTCTCTCTGGGGTCACCGGGTCAGGCACTTTGTTCAGCACGCTCAGCGTACAGCCAGCCCAAGGCCTGCCACTGGCCTGAGCCAGGACTGGCGACCGCAGCACCTGTCGACCTCGACCTCGACCTCGACCTCGCCCTCTGGCCTTGGCCTGCTGGCTAGCTACGTTCCTGGGCCTGCCGCTGCCCGCCGCTGGGACTAATCAATCAGGACTAATCATCTAATCACCCCTGCTAGCCAGCTAGTAATTACGCTCGACAGGGCTAGCGCTCAGGCTTGCTTGCCTGGCGGTGCGCGCTGCGTGCGTCGCTGCACCCCTCGATTCCGGCGGCCCCACCAGCTGCTGCTAGCGAGCCCACTGAGCCAGGCGCCTCCGGCGGCCGGGGCGTTGCCCCAGACCCCGCTGTTCCTCTCATTGCGCTCGAGTCAGGACCCTCCCCGAGGCTTTAGCGGTCACGTAGCGAGCACTACGGGTCCGGGCAGCGCTCGTCCGCCGGAGGCGCCCACCTCCCCAGCCCCGGTTCCCCAGACGCGGGTCAGGCTGGTTTGTTTGGTGATGGCTGGATTCGACAGGACCCGCTGCCGGTCCATGCCATGCTATGCATGGCTAAATACTTCGCTCCCAGTATTGTGGCCCCTTGCATGGAAAAGCAAACCAGC
Organism: Sugiyamaella sp. yHKS617; assembly: GCA_030580325.1. NCBI lineage: Eukaryota > Fungi > Ascomycota > Dipodascomycetes > Dipodascales > Trichomonascaceae > Sugiyamaella > Sugiyamaella sp. yHKS617. The sequence continues at coordinate 119 of JAKTSR010000348.1, read as the reverse complement.
CGTTGCACGCAGCACGCTCGCAGGACGCGCAAAAAAAAAAAGGACCGAATAGACGGTACCATGGAGGGCTGAAGAAACGCGACAGAAGCGCGGGTAGCGGGTGCGAACCGCGCGCAGAA
>JAKTSR010000347.1:0-11425 GCA_030580325.1 Sugiyamaella sp. yHKS617 | reverse complement strand
CCGGGGCGCTGCCCCGGACCCCGTGGCTCCTCTCGCTGCGCTCGAGGAGGGCCATCCCACCGGGAGTTGTCTCCTGCGAAGCAGGAGCTACGGGGTTCGGGGCAGCGCCCCGACCGCCGGAGGCTCGCGCGCCAGCCCCGCCCGGCAGGCTGCGTGCGGATCCGGTCTGAGCATGCTACGTCGGCCGGGAGCGTGTGCTCGGCGACGGTTTAGGAGCTGATCTGATGTCTTGCCTGGCCCGGACTGGGCCCCAGTCCTCCCGGCGTGAAGGCGCGAGCAGCTCTGCTCCAGAGCTGTGTATACGGCCTCGTAGATATATTTATATATGTGTAAAGTTTGCCGGCGAGACATTGCGAGAGTCTGTTTGTCTGTTTATTAGTTTCGCGACACCGAGCCCTCACAGCACCGGCGACACCACCCGCACGCCAGCCCAGCGAGTGACCAGCGACACCCTTCTGGCGACCTGAGCCCAATCGCGCATTGACTAATAACTGGCAGAATAAACAACAAAAAAACCGGAAAGAAAAAGGAAGTGAAAAGAGCGATCCACAACACGCCGCGCGTGCACCGTCGCTAGCTCCAGGCTTAATATTTTCAGCACACCCCTAGCAACACAAGCCCTATCCCAGCAGGCATTGCCGTTCTCAGCCAGTGCTTCTCCTAGTTTGGCTCGCATCTCCTCTGTTGCGAGTGCTGCTGCGATACTGCTTTTTGTTCACCACCGCAACTTCTCCTGCGACAACAACGGCAGAGAAGAGCGAAACTGCATCGACCGCCGACTCCAGCTGAAGGGAGCGAACTGATAAAAAGAGTCTGCGAAAGTCTTTGGCTTGTGTCGCGTTAGCCGCTCTTTTTCCTCGTGGTTCTTTCTCTTTCTTGCTGCTTGTCAGTTTGATTGACGTTCTTTCGTTTCTTTCTTTTGTTATTGGTTTCGCACTTGAGAGCACTGGAAAGACGTTCGTGTATTCGTGCCATTCGTGTCGTTGGCTTTCGACCAGTCCAACTTGTTCGACTTAGCCGGTTTCAACTGACTCGACTTCTGGCGACTTGTTCGAGCTCCTAGTCTAGACACGACCCCGTGCTCTCGACTAGACAGTCACGACAAATCTTTGGTCGTCCTTTCGACTGGACTTTCCATTGACTCTATTGGCTTTCCATTGTCTTTGGACTTGGACTATATTGAAACGCCGAATCTTTGCCTCGTTCTGTACTGTATTCTAGTTTTTAGGTGGCTCCGACTCGATCCTCAAGGTGCCTATCTTTTTGTTCACTCTGTTCCCTGTACAGTTTCTCCTTTCGACCTGTCTTGACTCGACGTGACGACAGTTTTTTTTGGGATTTGACCTGGTTTCTGTCTTCTCCACTAGTAACTCGCGACAGACCCTTTCGCCCTCTTTCTAACCTCCAGTCACTCTTTTGAACTAACACCTATCTTTTGGAATATCTCGAGCTTCCTCGATTTATCCTGTACTTTTAAAATCCCCCGTTGTTAAAGTTTCATTTCATCTAACTGAAACATTTGTTCAGTTCATTGGTTATACTTGTGTCTTAGACAAGAGGTAACTAGGTAAGTATCAGCGCGCATATATTGGAGTTTGGGCTGTTAGTGTGTGAATAGTCATTAGTGAGTGTTTCTGTCTTTGTACCTGTGCTTGTATTTGTGCTTGTGCTTGTACTGGTGCTTCTATTTGTACTTGTATTTGCGCTTGTGCTTGTACTGGTGCTTCTATTTGTGCTTGTGTTTGCGCTTGTGCTTGTACTGGTGCTTCTATTTGTGCTTGTGCTTGCGCTTGTGCTTGTACTGGTGCTTCTATTTGTGCTTGCGCTTGTACTGGTGCGTGTATATGAGTTTTGGGCCTGTGCCGTGGTGTGCATTGCGGTTCAGGTGTGTTTCAGTGGGAATGTTTATGAGTTAGTAGCAGTCATATCATCTACCACAGGCCGTCAGGTAGTGTTTTGCGATTATCACTGTTCAATTCGCTTTCTAGTGCAAACTTCATTCCTGAGGGCACGGCATAGAGAATCTCTGAGAATCCATACCTGGCATTAGACTGGGCTCCTGTTTTGGCTGCATCTGTCTTTCACTGAGAACTACCGGCCTGCAACACGTGTAATAGACAGGACAGGTCAGCTACACAATCAGGTCTGCTGGACTTTTATCTCGACTCAAGGTGCGATTCATCAATTCCTCCCTTCGTCTAAATTGTCCAGCCGACTAGTACTACGACTACGAGCACTTGGACACACCTGACTCTCTAAACCACTGCAAACACGTTTAATCTCCCTTCCAATCTCCTTGACTGTCTCACTCGCCTCTACCACTGTCCCAGCTTATGTAAACTAAACTAACTAGCCAGATCTCTTCGACCTCCATTCGCTTCATCTCATTTCATACCCATCCACGACCATGAGAGACACCCCTTTCACCCTCGTCTGGTCACTGGTGTTCCTACTATGTTTACAAAACATCAACGCGTTTAAGTTCCCTGGTGCTGCTGGCAGTCTCCGAAAGAGCAATCCGAACAATATCAAGCATATTTTCTCGGCCGAGAATTCCCATGGCAGACCAAGGCACTACCTGCCTAAGCAGGTCAAGCGACAAATTGTCACTGCAAATGTGTCGACCACCTCTGTCGTTTCCTCGACCTCGTCGTCCTCGGCTGCTTCCGAGAGCGACTGGTTCAGTTCCGGCATCCCTGAGTACTCGACGTCGCTAGTTTCGTCGCCTGCGGACCAGTCTACGGTGCAGAGTTCCATCCAGACCTCTGTCCAGCTGTCATCAGCTGTCTCGTCCCTGTCTGCCTCTGCTGAGACCTCTTCATCGTCGTCTTCGTCGCTCCCGGCCCAGGTTATTGTTCAGCCTGACTCCAGCTCCAGCTCAAGTTCGAGTTCGAGTTCCAGTTCCAGTTCCAGCTCCAGTTTGAGTTCCAGTTCGAGTTCTTCCAACGCGCCCCTCGTTCCGCAGACCACCATCAGCAACACGCCCGTCGTTGTCATCACGAGAACGACCACTGTCGGCGGATCGTCGGATGAGCCACAGCCCAGCAGCAGTTCGAGCTCGTCAAGTTCAGCGTCCTCGGAACCTGCGTCGTCCGACAGCTTCGGGCTCGCCTCGTCATCGTCGCCTGCCCAGGTCGTGCTCTCGTCGTTGGACTCATCGTCGAGCTCGTTCTCGCGCCACCATTCACACACACTCTCGGACTCGGACTCGAGTGCGGTGCTGACCACCCTGACCTCGGGCTCGCTGTCCGGCGACGTGCTCACCGTCACCAGCGACCTCTCCAAGCGAGAGAGCTCGTCGTCGTCGCTCCTGGGCGACCTCACCGACTCTCTCGGCGCGACCACCACGCCCTCGGCTGACTCGTCGTCGTCCATTTTCTCTGATCTCGAGTCGGCCTTCTCGGGCCTGCTGTCCCAGTTCTCGTCCATGGAACCTGTCTCCTTCACGTCGACCACGCCCGCCATCACTGCTGGTAAGTAACGGCCCTGTGTGCCTCCGGCGGCCGGGGCGCTGCCCCGGACCCCGCTGCTCCTCTCGCTGCGCTCGAGGAGGGCCATCCCACCGGGGGTGGCCTCCTGCGAAGCAGGAGCTACGGGGTCCGGGGCAGCGCCGCGGCCGCCGGAGGCGCTACCCTCTCTAAGATCACCGACCGCTAACCAGTCAAGCCCCATCGAGTGCTCCTGGCGACACCAGTTCCGTGGCCCCAGTGGCTGCCGACACCACCAGCACGCCCGGAGCTCCTGCTGACTCGTCGGCGGGCGAGGCCGAGACCAGCTCTTCCACGCCCGTCGCTGCTGCGCCGGTGCCGACCACCAGTTCTAGTTCCACGGCGGATGCCGTTCCAGGCGCTGTTGACTCTTCGAGCCCGTCTGACCCGGCTGATGCTGCTGGAACCACCACTTCGTCGACGCCTGTGGCTGTTGCGCCGGGTACTACCACCACCACGTTCGGTCCTTTGGTGCAGCCGACTACCACAACGGCGGGACCGGCTGCTAGTGCCGACGACAATGACGTTCCTCCGCCTGCTGCTACAACTTCGAGTACCACGACCGCCGATGCGGATGTGCCTCCTGCGGCTACAACGTCGTCGTCGACTACTACTGCTGCTGGCGATGCCGACGTTCCCGCTCCAGTGCCCACCACTACTTCGTCGACTCCTGTAGCTGTGGGTGCTTCTCCAGACGCATCTAGTACCCCCGACGACGACTCGACTCCTGCTACCACCACCAGCACTCCTTTGGCGGTCTTGCCAACCACTTCCACTGCGGCTGGTGATGGCAATGTTGACGCTTCTGCTCCTCTGATTCCGACTACAACTGGAACTTGGGCTCCATTGACTACTGCTACCACTACAGGTAACCAGGCAGTCGTTTCAGCTCCTCCTGCTGTCAACACCGGTACTGATACTGATACCGATATTGCTGCTACCTCTTCGACCGCTCCTGCTGATCTGCTGGATAGTAGTGTGGTTCCAGTGCCACCTGCTGTGCTGACTTCGACTCTCCCTACTGTTGCGACGGGTCCTGCTCCTTTGACCACCACCTCACTTCAAGTGGCTCCTGGTACTAGTGCTGTACCTGCTCCTGCTAGCGGAGACAACGACAACCAGGATACCACTGCCATTACTGCTATTACCACCAGTGCTGCAGTGGCACCTGCTCCTGTCACTACCACTGGCGATGGAGATGTTGTTGCTGCCAGTACCAGTACTGATGTGGGTCCTGTGCTGCCCACTACTACCGCTGCTGGTGGTGCAAGTGAACAAGTTGTCGTTCCTGGCGCTACTACCAGCACTGGAGCTCCAGTTCTCATTCCGACGACCACTGGAACTTGGTTGCCTTTGACTGTGGTCAGCAGTAATCCTGCTATTGCTACCACTACCAGTCTTCCCCCTCCAGTAGTCATTCCAACTACCACTACCGGTGGTGCTGTAGTCCCTACTACTACTGGTGAAGGGGCTGCTCCGACTTCTGGTGGAGAAATCGTTCCTACTACAAGCACTGGTGGTGTTGTTGTGGCCACGTCTGCTGCTCCAGTCACTACAGGCACTGGCACGGGCACTCCATTGCCCCCACTGGTCAGTACTGATGCTTCCGGAAATCCCATTGCTTCTACGCAGACCACCAATGGCGTGTTCACTTCATTGACCACTACTGGTGCTGGTGTCGGCGCAGGTGTTTCTGCTGGTCCTTCGGCCATTGCCTCTGGTGCTGCTTCAGCCATTCCTTCAGGTGTTGCTACTACTGCCACTGCTGCTACTACTACAGGTCTTGGCCCGCTTGTGTCTGGTGCTGCTACTACTGCTTCCACTACCGGACCTGTTGGTGCTGGTGTCGCTTCTGGTGCAGTCTCTGGTACTGTTTCTGTGTCTGGCGGCGCTGTCTCAGGCGTTGGCACTACCACCAGTCTTGCGACTGGCGTTGCTGGCGTGTCTGGAAAAGGAACCCAAGCCACTCCTCTTGTGTCTGGTGGAACAGCTACTGCTGCTAGTGGCTCTGCTGCCACTGAATCGAGCGGAATCGCTGGTGTTGTTGGTGCCACTACTGGGCCTGCTGCTGCTTCTGGAACGGCTGCTACTGGTACTCCACTTGTTAGCGGAAAGCCAGCTGATACCGCTGGCACTGCCGGTGCTACTGGCGCATCCACGTCGAACTGGCTGCCTGCCAATATTATCACTCAAGCTGCTCCTACTACACAAGCCATTCCTGGACAGTCACAAGCTGCTACTGATATTCCATCCTCGGTTCCCACTGTGCTGCCTTCAACGCTGCCCAAGGCCATTGGACCCAGTGACAACACGAATCAACCACAGACCTCGTCGACACTCATTCAAATCGGGTTTGACTACTCGCTCAACTACCCATTTGTGGCCGCCAACCCTCTTGCCGCCGCTCAGATTTTCCAATACCTTCCCGAGGGCCTGTCTTATGGTTTGCAAGTCGACACTAGCGACATTGTCATGCACAGTCTACAGCCATATGAGTCGCAGAACGCTGGTTATATTGTGACAGTCGCGCTCGCCTATATTCCCAATAACCTGGTGTCTACTTTAGACGCTCTGATCCATACGCCCACCTCGAGACTGTATCAGGACAACCAGGACCAGAGTGTGTCGTCGCTGGTCAAGCTCATTGACCCCACCATTCCACTTATCCCTGGCTCTCAGCAGGCGATTCTTGGTGGCGGTGCTACCGTACCACTGCCAGGCAGCGGATCTAGCAGTCCCAGCGGATCAGCTGAGGGATCCAGTCCAAGTCAGAGTCCTGGCTGGCAGTCGTCGGGCGGCCAGACCACAGATTCGGGCACCCAAGGATCCATTGACCAGTCGGTTCCTAAGGTCAACCCCACTGTCAACACCAAGACAGTGGGCATTGCCGTGGGTGCCATTGCCGGTGCCATTGCATATGGAGGCGCCATCTTCCTTGTCTCGAAGAAGTATAGAAAGAAGAACAGACTGGAGCTGGCCAGCAGCGGATCCAGCCGCCTGTCACCCATTGGAGTTCCCTACTACTATGACGACGTATCGTCTGGAAGCAGCACACGATCCACCGATTTGAGCTCAGGCTCCAGACCCTCGAGAGGAAGCGCTGGACGATACAACAACGGCCTGGACAACATTCTCCCAATTGGCAGACACATCTCCGAGCCTGTCATGAGCGAGAACTCTCTCGGATGGGCCTAAACACACAACACACGTGCCTTTTTTTTATTATTTTTCCTTCTTTTCATTTGCTCTTTTGTTCGCTAGTTGTCCAAACCAAAAGTTACAAGCCCCCTATTTGCCGGTGCGTGAGCCACAGCGCGCTCCGCCCTCGGCCCCGCCGTTTTCATTCTGCTTCTCGCTCGCCATCTTCTTTTTTCATTCACCCTCTGTTTTAATAAGTACGTCTGTTTTGTCTGTGACTGGCATTCCGTTGGATATATGTTAGATATAAATACCATTAATATTTTGTATACTTTATGGTCTGCCGTGCTGGGCCGCTCGCACCACGAAGTGCGCCTCCGGCGGCCGGGGTGCCGCCCCGGACCCCGCTATCCTCTGACCGGGCCAGCGCTGTCAAGGTGCGCCTCCGGCGGCCGAGGCACCCATCCATCCCTCCTCGAGCTCCGCTCGAGGAGCTACAGGGTCCGGGGCAGCGCCCCGGCCGCCGGAGGCAGACCCGTGAAGTGAGAGGAGCCGTGAGCGTTGGCAGCTCCGCGGCCCGCGCCAGCCGCCGGAGGCAGCCCCCTGAGGTGAGAGCAGCCGGACCCCGAGAGCGGCGGGGGCCAGAAAATGAGCTGATATCACGTGATATATGACGGTGGAAAATGACTCTATACAGGAAGCGCTGGGTCCCCGCTTTCGGCGACTGGTTGGTGAGATCAGAAACTTTTCGAGGGACGAGAAGCGACTCGAAAGATTTGAGTGAGTTGCAGAAGCGAGACCAGTGGATTGGTACTGGGACGTTTTCGAGACCCGGACAGTTGACGTTGCACACACAGGAACACTTGAAGCGAACAGAATGGTCAAGGAAGAGTTTGAACTGCCCCCTTCGCCGGCGCCCTCGAGCCCGCGCAACCTGCGGAAGTACCACATCGACACCGAGCTGGTGTACACCGAGACTTCGGACCAGTACCGGTCTTCGAGCGTGCCTATCTACCAGACAGCCACTTTCAAGCAGGACAGCTTGAGTAACATGGGAGAATACGATTATACCCGCAGTGGAAACCCCACGCGGTCTCATTTGGAGCGTCATGTGGCCAAGATCATGGGGGCCAACCGGGCGCTGGCTGTGACGTCGGGCATGACGGCAATGGATGTTATCACCAGACTGTTGCGTCCAGGCGACGAGGTCATTGCTGGAGACGACCTTTATGGAGGCACCAATCGTCTGCTGAAGTATCTCAGCACCAACCAGGATATCATAGTCCATCATGTGGACACCACCACCAACTCCGAGGTGTCCAAAGTTGTCAGCAGCAAGACTCGTATGGTGCTGTTAGAGACGCCTACCAACCCGCTTATCAAGATTGCCGATGTTCGCGGCGTGGCTTCGCTGGTCCACGAAGTCAACCCGGACGCTCTTGTCGTTGTCGACAACACCATGATGTCGCCATTATTGATGACGCCGCTTGACCTGGGCGCGGATATTGTGTACGAGTCCGGCACCAAGTACCTGTCTGGCCACCACGACATCATGGCCGGTGTGATTGCCGTAAACGACCTGGCGCTGGGAGACAAGCTCTACAACACCATCAATGCTTCGGGCTGCGGACTCAGTCCGTTTGACTCGTGGCTGCTGCTAAGAGGAATCAAGACGCTCGGCGTGCGGTTCGAAAAACAGCAGGCCAACGCACAGATCGTGGCAGAGTACATCGAGTCGCTGGGCTTCAAGGTGCGATTCCCGGGCCTCAAGTCACACAAGCAGTACGAGCTGCACCACTCACTGGCCCGCGGTGCCGGCGCCGTCCTGTCCTTCGAAACAGGCAGCGTCGAGCTCAGCGAGAAAATCGTAGAGAACACCCGCATCTGGGGCATCAGCGTCAGCTTCGGCTGTGTCAACTCGCTCATCTCTATGCCCTGCAAAATGTCCCACGCCTCCATCGACGCCAAAACAAGGGCCGAGCGAGACTTCCCCGAAGACCTCATCCGCCTCTGCGTGGGCATCGAGAACGCCGACGACCTCATTGACGACCTCCAGATTGCCGTAAGTACACACGCACTCCCTGTGCGCCTCCGGCGGCTGGGGCGCTGCCCCAGACCCCGTGGCTCCTCTCGCTGCCGCTCGAGGAGGGCCCCTGGGAGCGGCGCTCCGCGAAGCGGAATACTACGGGATCCGAGTCAGCGCCCCAGCTGTCGGAGGCAGATTGCCTGAAAACGAACTCCTACTAACAGCTGCTAGTTCCTCAAGGCTGGTGCCGTGAAGGCGTCCATAGAAACTCCTATTTATAAGTAACTTCTGTAATTTATCGTTCCTATTCTCTGCTGCCTGTCGACGGACCCGCAACGCCTCCGGCGCCTGCTTGCTGCGCAACCGGGAGATGCCTCCTGCGGCCGGGCGCTGCCCGGACCCGTTGTGCTCGCTGTGCGAGCAGCTGAAGCCTCCGGGGCCATTGGGAAGCCTCCGGGGCCATTGGGCCATCGTGCTCGCCTCGCGTCTAGGGATGTCGCCATCGGTTGGGCGCTACCCGGACCCGTAGTGGTTGCCTTGCCGGCAAACGCCTTCCGGAGACGTAAGCTCGTACGAGACCTGAGGTGCCTCCGGTACTGCCCCGGCCCCGCTGTGCTCGCTGCGCGAACCGGCTCTTCTACTGACCGGCGTCTGCCAGCATTGGTTCTCGTGGGAGCTCGCGCAGCGAGCACCACGGGGTCTGGGGCAGCGCCCCAGCTGCCGGAGGCGCTCGGGGCCCGAGTAATATCGCGATTGGCCCTGGGGTTGGACCCGTGAAGGGCCCCGGCGGATGTACGCTCGCGAAGCGAGCACCACGGGGTCTGGGGCAGCGCCCCAGCTGCCGGAGGCCCTCCAGCCCGTGTAGCGGACCCATGAGTAGCCCCGGCGGCCGCAGGCGCTCCAGGCCCGGATGCTCTCAAGACTTGGGGGAGCGTTGGTGCAACAAGTGTATTAATCAACGTAAATATTCTCTCATTAGGTCGCTGAGCTTGGAGGCGCCTTGTTCGAGGGCGTCTTTGAGCACGGTCATGTCTTCGCCGGCAATGCCTTTAACGCGGTCGGCGATGTCCTGGGCGACGCGCTCCACGGACGCGAATTCTCCAGAGCCACCGCCTTGGCGTATTTCGGCTTCTTCGTCCTCGTCACGGCCGAAGTAGCTGCTTGAGGAGATGGAGGTGGCGCCGTCGAAGGCCTGCAAACGGGTGCGGGCCTCGGCCTGGGCGCTTGGGTCGTACGAGTTACGGCCGAAGAACTCGTCGGATGAGATGCCTTTTTGGTTGCCGTACTTGCTCACCACTTCGGATTGGCCCGAGCTCGAGTACGAGCTTGCAGAGGGGGCCGGCGTCAGGCTGGGGGTCGACGATTGTGAGGTGGCATCGGGCTTTTTCGGAGCAGAGGTCTGGCCGAATCCCAGCTTGACAAACGCCTGGCGGGTATCATCGACCTTGGACGAAGAAGAGGACGAAATAGAGGAGTTTTTCTGGGAGGGAGAGGCCAAAGACGCTGGTAGCGGCTCTTCGTCAAACGAGGCATTGGCTCGATTTACAGACCCAGGACCAGAAATGCCGCCAGCAGCTCCCGACGCCTTGGTATCGTTGGGATTGTATCCGAGCTTGGCAATGCGTTTCTGCTCTTCTTTGGCCTCGCGCTCGGCCTTGTCGAAGTCCAGCTCGTCAGCTCCGAGCTTCTTAGCAGCAAGCTTGGTGGGCCGCTTGGCGCCTCCGCCCAGGATATTCGTTTTTCTGGCTCCCGAAGATGACAGTGTGGAGGAGGTCGTCTTTTTGCTTGATAGAATGCGGTTACTGGAAGTGGTCGTGCTAGCAGTGGACGCTGCTGCTCCTGCTGTTGCTGACGATGAGCCGGGTCCAGAGCCAACGGCAGGAGACCCGCCTCTGGACAGGCCGGCACTGGGAGTACCGGACCGTGAGACGGGAGGAGTGGGTTTCTTGACAAGCGGCTTGTCCCAATTAGCGAAGAAGCTGTCCTTGGAAGAATTGGTATCGTCGCCATTGGTGTCGTTCAGAGAGAGCGACGAAGACGAGCCGCTGGCCAGAGACTCGCCTACTAAATTGGAAGTGTCGAGAACAGCCTCGTTGGGGTACTTGGAAGCATCGGCCAGGGCACGACGGCGAAGCTCGTCCAAATACAGGGTGGCCGTGCGACTGGTGTACTTGGCCTTCGCATTGGCTCCATTGGCCAGGTACTGGGATCCACCGTTCTTTGCAAAAAAGTCTCGCGCCGACTTGTTGCCACCGACACGGATGTTTCTCAGGTTGCCAACTGACCAGTTGTCCATATTCGTGCTCTGGACAAAACTGACATGGACACCGAGGTTTCGGTGCACCGAGGAGCAGTCCAGGCAGATGAACACCCCGAACGTGGCCGACGACCAGGTCGGGTTCTTAGCACCGCAGTCAAAACATGTGCGATTCGCAGGAATAGACCGGTGCTTGTCAAAAAAGGGCTTGATATCGTCCTTCGAAATCACGGCTTTCTCGTCCGACGACATGGTGGCCTGCTAACGCGTACGTATCCCTCTCGCTAGCGATCTGCCTAGCACCTTGCGCTTTCTTATCTCGACATCGGCCTGATCCCAATAACACGTCGCTGCCCTATCCGCGCGGCAGTCAGCCGCGTCAGGGGGGCTCTGCCTCCGGCGGCCGGGGGGCTGCCCCGGGCCCCCCCGCTCGCCTCGCTCGGGCGTTGGCTTGGGCTTGGTCGGCCTCCGGGGCGGGGGGCGGGGGCCGGGGGGGTGGGCTGTGGGGGTGGGCCC
>JAKTSR010000346.1:0-11526 GCA_030580325.1 Sugiyamaella sp. yHKS617 | reverse complement strand
AGTCGGGCCACTCCACCGGGAATGGCCTCCTGCGAAGCAGGAGCTACGGGGTCCGGGGCAGCGCCCCGGCCGGGCCGGAGGCCGCACCGCACACTGACAACGACACTGTGACTTACTACCTATATCTGATACACCTCATTACGTTGCAACTCTACAACTCAGCACACTATGTATACAGCTGGCTTATTGCAATGACTTACCCTTCAAACCACGGAATGAAGGTTATAATAAGCTTCGAATCGCTATGGTAACTCATGCCCTCGACCGCGACTCTCTCTCTGCGTTCCTCTTATTTCTCTGCTCCCATTATGTTCACGTCTCTGTACATAATATATACCCAGCCACCCTGATTACCAGGAAAAGATATAATAAATATTATTACTAGTTGACGCAATATTATGAATATTATAGGTATTATATCGGCCTGTCCAAGCCGTAGCCATAACCGTAGCTTGAAAATAATAATTTAAGCTCCCAAATAAACTGTAATCATGATGTGATAGCTTGCTCGTTCGGGTAGGCGTTCAGCTGCCATAAACTGCTATCGGCTACCGGCCTACTGTGCAGGCTGGCAGGCTTACCAGTAATTGCACCTCTCTCCAGGTACATGCGCCCGTCAGCCTACAGCATAGAAGCGCCACAGCATATACATTTTCCATCATATACTTTCGGGCTGGTGCACTGCATGCTAATATCCATGTGCTAATATCCATGCCACCCCTACATAATACTTATAGTTGACCTTGTATTTTATTAATTAATATCTCATGTATGGTTTTTTCTGCTTGTAGCACCAGTTCCATAAATTAATTATAGCCTAGTTTTATGGCCGTCTTAGTTTAGGATTCTGCAACACGTCGGGCCCACTAACAAAGCTTAAGCCTGCCGACGCTGTAAACAAGCCATATTTGCTGCCTATATAGCGTTTACAAAAATATGGTATCTTACATGGTCCATGTTTCACAACGAATACTATCTAAACTGTCTATCACCCGCACATTCGTACTGCTTCACATACATTCATTCGATCTGATTCACCCGCATTCACGTACATTCATACTCATTCACACGCATTTACATTTTCATACACATTCACAAACATTCTAGCAATCTTTTCCATGTACATTTGAATCTTCCTCTACTGTATATTATGATTTGACTCTGTCCTGACAATCCACTCTCCTGAGCTTCTAGCTGAGCTCTAGCTGAGTCTAGCTGAGTCTCGCTGAGTTCGTCAGCTGAGCTCTGGTCAGGCATTCTTATGCTTCCAGGCTGCCGACCTGGCCATATAGAGATGCATGCTATTGCTGGCAGCCCCTACCTGCGCGCCGAAGCCTACTCGCTTAGATTACTGGCGAGGGCTGAAATAATATCCGCAATAGGCACGATTTAAAAGATTAGAATTCACATCAAATGTCTCAACACTGCGTCTGACAAGCTCCAGCGGGCATAGCCCACAAAGCTTAGGCTTATTTCCGGGGTTGCTTTGTTTCAGACTTGCCTCGACAGCTCTGAAACAAATTACACTTCGCCAATACGACCCGAACTCCAGGTCCTCGCCGCTCCCTCGCCAGGCCGTTGGCTGTGCCGTTACGCCTCCGGCGGCCGGGCTGTGCCCGGACCCCGCTGTGCTCGCTTCGCGAGCGCTGCTCCCAGGATCTGGAGTAGGCGAGACGAGCAGGCCCGAGGCCATTGGTCACCCCTGATCCTCAGGCAGGGGCAGCTCGTGAGGGTCACGGGTGGGGTGTATGCGAGTCCCATGCAGGGGTGAAAAATAAATCCAGGTGGTCGTCCCATTGGGCCCGTTAGTTGTTTTCCATAGTAAGAAATTGCACAGTGTCTTTTTCATGCTCAAGGATAATATGAATCGTTTGTCATTTGCTTAGATATAGCTTCTAATGTATTTGCTTGCCTCTCACGACTGGTCTCCGGCGGGACCCTGTTGCAGGGGAAGCGTTAATGGCCCCATGTCCAGCATGAGATGTGTGCTTTCGTCACGAGGGGTAGTATAGTCTACAACGCCAGCCAATGGATGCCCCGGACGCCAGAGGCCCTCCGGGGGCCACTGGTCACCTCTCACCCTCTATAGTGGCCGTGTCAGGGGGCGTGCGGCCGCCCCCAGGCAGGCATATAAATACATGTGTGCGGCCGCCTGTTCTCCTGCTTTCATAGCGATAGCTATCAACATTTCGTAATCTTGTTTTCTACACAATAGCTTCTAATATAATTGCTAGCCCCATCTACTACCATCTGGGAGCTCTTGCTCACGACTTCCCTCCGGTGAGAGTCACCTCCATACAAATGGCGTTGCTGGCCCAATTTCCAGTATTCACATAAACCCACTACTACGCCAGTCAGCAGGCCACCGAGACGACCCCTGGGCGTGGGACCGCCCCCAGGCAGGCATATAAATACATGTGTGCGGCCGCCTGTTCTCCTGCTTTCACCAACTTGACACATTAACACTCAGTGCTTGTCCTGTTTTCTACACAATAGCTTCTAATATAATTGCTAGCCCCATCTACTACCATCTGGGAGCCCTTGCTCACGACTTCCCTCCGGTGAGAGTCACCTCCATACAAATGGCGTTTCTGGCCCAATTTCCAGTATTCACATAGCCCACTACTACGCCAGTCTTTAGACCACCGAGACGACTGGCCACGACCCCTCACCCTCTAGTGGCCTAGTGGCCCAGGGTATAGCTAGCTGACGCACCGGCCACTGGTCACCTCCGGTCCTGCGGCGGCCGAGTGGTCCAGGACGTGTGACTAGCCCATGTCCCAGGTATAAATACAGGTGGTAGCCTGTTCTTCTGCTTTCCTCTAAGCATTTCTTGGACCTCTCTCCGGCCCATGTCTCTCACTTGCTCTATCTCGATGATAGTGCAGAATAGAATTGCAACCCCATACCATCTGATTGCCATCTACAGATACAAATGAGGCGAGATGCGCTTTCGTCGAGAGCGATAACTACTACATATACACACTATAGGCTCTCGAGGCAGTGCCAGGGGCCCTTGAGGATCCAGAGTCCACGGTCACCCTTTAGCGGCCCAGTGGACCAGGGTATATATCTACATATAGAACAACGCTAGCCGGCGGACGCACCAGCCACCCGATGCCCCCCGAGGCCACTGGTCACTTCCGGCCCTCGGGGGCCGGTGATCCAGGACGTGTGACTGGCGCGAGTCCCAGGCAGGCATGAAACTTATAAATTCAGGTGCAACCCTGGTTTCCTGCATTCCTCTCCTTCACCCTCTACTTGAATTATAGTGCAAGGTATACTTCTATCGCTTCTAATATAATTGCTACCCCATACCATCTGAGAGTCTTTTCTCATGACTCATCTACGGCGGGACCCTTCGATATAAATGAGGCGTGTCTGACCCATTTCCGGCAGGAGATGTGCTTTCGTCGAGAGGGATATCTACTACATGTACACAATATAACGCCAGCCAGTGGACTCCCGAGGCAGCGCCAGAGGCCCTCCAGAGTCCACGGATCACCCCTCACCCTCAAGTGGCCTAGTGGACCTGGAAGTGTGCGCGCACAGGGTGTGCCTCCGGCGGCCGGGGCGGTGCCCCGGACCCCGCTGCTCCTCTCGCTGCGCTCGAGGAGGCCACTCCCGGGAGCGGGGGGAGTGGGGATTCCGTGAGGGGGTGCCAATCCCCGGAAAGCTTGAAATATCACCAATTCTCTTGGTACGTACCTTCTAATAGAATTGCTAAGGTTACACACTGCTCTTTCAGCAAGCAACTCGAACCCGTTGCCCTGCTTCGCAAGGTCTCGAGTTATACAGCCAGCTCCCTTAATCCCTGGCCCTCCGGTTACGGGGCGGATTCACGGCCCCTGGGGCAGGTGTGTATACGCAATAGCGGGCAGACATGAAACTTATTCAGGTCGCCTCTGGCGGCCGGGCTCTGCTCGGATCCGTGGCTCTTCGAGCAGCAGCGAGAGGGTGATCCAGGGAATGGACACTCCGCGAAGCGGAGCAGTACGGGGTCTGGGGCAGCGCCCCAGAACCGCCGGAGGCGCACCCCCAGCCCGGTTGGCCGCCCAGCTCAGGGGAACCAGCGGACCAGCCGAGGTAGTCGTCCCTCTCTTGTTTTCCTCACGACCCTTCTATGCCAATTCTGAGATTATGGTTTCTATAAAATAGCATCAGATAGAATTGCTAAGTCTATCCACTACCATATGGAGATCTAGACAGCGATGTTCTGCATCGCGGGGTCTCGAGCATACCGTCGTCGAGTTATATATCTACATATATAAACACTACAACAACACAATCTGGCGGAAGTGCTCCTGCTGCTACTTGTATCGCACAATGTAGCACAACGTTCGCAGTTTCTTGCCAGCTCTGTGGCACACGGTCGGTGGACAGGCGGGCAGGCAGGCAGCCAGGAATCAGAGCTCGCAACGCCGGCAACGCCACCCCCGGACCCCGGCCAGACCCAGCCTCGACACCTGCCCACACCGCCCCCGGGAACAGCCCGAGCGAAGCGAGCCACGGGGTCCGGGGCAGCGCCCCGGCCGCCGGAGGCGTGCCCGGCAAGCGCGTATCGAGTAATGTACATTCCAGTGCGGAGAGCGGTTAGGCGGAGGGGGAAGCTGCCCTGGAGAGGGCGACAAACTTGGCGAGAGCGGCTTTGGCGCTGCCGGAGCGGATGCTTTCTCGGGCGAGCTCGACGCCATGCTTCCAGTCGCGGGCGGAGCCCTCGACTACGGCCAGGGCGGCGGTGTTGATGAGGACGTAGTCGAGGATGGGGTCGTTCTCGGGGAGCTCGTTGGCCAGCAGTTTGTGCACGACCTGGGCGTTTTCCTGTGGGGTGCCCGAGATGACTTCACTGAGCGGATGGCGCTGCACGCCGAAGTCGGCTGGCTCGAGGTAGTACTCGGAGATGGCCTGGTTCTTGAGCTCCCATACTTTGGTGCGAGCGTCGATGGAGATTTCATCCAGGCCCTCTGTGCCCCATACAATCAGCGCTGGGGCATTGGGGCGGCCGGCCGCGATATTCATTTGCAGCACGGCCTCGGCAAACACCCGGCCCAGCGCCTCGGAGTACACGCCGATGATTCGGGCCTTGAGCGGGGCCGGGTTGATGAGCGGGCCCATGATGTTGAAGATGGTGGGGATGCCGAGGGTTTTGCGCAGCGGGGCCAGCGAGGCCATCATGGGGTGGAACACCGGGGCGAACAAAAAGCAGTATTTCGACTGCTGGAGAATGGCGGGAGCCGTGTGCTGGTTGACGTTCTCCATCTCCACGCCCAGGAACTTGAGCAGGTCGCCCGAGCCCGACGTCGACGTCGAGGCCTTGCCGCCGTGTTTACAGATATTCAGGCCGATTCCCGAGGCCACGATCGCCGCGGTCGTCGACACATTGAACGTGTTCTTGCCGTCGCCGCCCGTGCCAACAATGTCCACATAGCCCTCCGGGTTCAGGCCCGAGGTGTCCAGCTTGTGCGACTCGTCGAAGATCCGCGTGGCCGTCGAGGCGATGAAGTCCGCCGCGTGGTCCAGCCCGGTAATTCGCAGCGCCGTCAGAAACCCCGCCACCTGGATATCGTCGGCCTGCCCCGCGATCATCACATCCAGCGCGTCCACCACGTCCTCGGGCGTCAGCTGCGGTGGCCGCTGTAACAGCTTCTTCAGCTGGGGCGTCAGGCTCACTCTGCTGCTCATCTCTGTCCCTCTCTCTCTCTGTCTGTCAGACCACGTCCGTGTTACTGTAATTCCGTCTTATTCTTCGGGGCTCGTATCCCACTCGGTTCTCTTCGCTTCTCTAAGGTCCTCTTCGCTCTCAGCTCTCTCTATCTTTTCCAACATCGGATAAATCAGTCTCTGCATGATGACTCCGAGTCGGCCGGTCACGTGCCGCAATTGCCTCCGGCGGCCGGGGCGCTGCCCCGGACCCCTGTAGCTCCTGCTGCGCAGGAGGCCACTCCCGAGATGGGCAGCGGAGGGGCCCCGGCAGGGGGCGGGGGGCGCCTTCGGCGACTGGGACGCTGCCCCCAGACCCCGCGGCTCCTGGCTCCTCCTGCTGCGCTCGAGGAGGTTACCGGCCAGCGTGCCCGGGCCTGTCCCGGCCAACGCGCCCGCGAAGCGGGCACTACGGGGTCTGGGGCAGCGCCCCAGTCGCCGAAGGCGTACCCACCCCTGCAGGAGGACCCTGCCCATCACTGCCCAGGCAGTATGTGTCACGTGGTTTCCCCTGCCGGTCGCCAGAGGCCCATTCGAGCTCGCTTCATGAGTACCGGCCCTACCGGGCGGCCGGGTCCCGGGAGTGGCCTCCTGCGCAGCAGGAGCTACGGGGTCCGGGGCAGTGCCCCGGCCGCCGGAGGCGCACCCGTCCAGCCCTGAGCCCACTGCCAGGCACAGCTATGCATGCAACGGTGCGTAAGTAGTAAGTAGGTACGTTTCAGATCGATAGTGCAGAGAGAGCATCGACTCGAAGTGCGTGTTCGGAATCGGGGAGTTGCGATCTCGAGGTGGCCGTGGACGCCGAAGCTGATTATTTCTAGTGCGTGCCAGCCGTGGATCAGCTGCTGTTTGTCTTGCTTCTGGACTCGGTCGCGCCAGCCCTGCTGTTGTTCTGGGCACAAAGGTTCGCTAAATAGTACTAGGAGCGCGCGCTTTTGGCGTCTAGTTCTGTGATTCTGCGACTGATCCGGTCTTCTCCTGTCTCTCCCGGCTCTGGCCCTGATCTGATTCTGATTTTGACCCTGGCTCTGATCTAATTGTGTCCTGATTCTGTCCGGGTTCTGTCCTGATTCTGTCCTCATCTGATCCTGATCTGATCCTGATCTGATCCTGGATCCTGATCTGTCCTGATTCTGTCCTGATTCTTGCCTGATTCTGTGGCCCCTGGTCCTGATCCTGTCTTTCTGTGCTGGATCTGTTCGCGCTCTTTCGCTGGTGCTATTCATAGCTCACGGTTGTTGCCTGTTCGGGCCCCGCGGCATCGCTACTGGTATTCTGAAACTTTGCCTGGAACCGCGACTGCCGCTCTCGGTTTTGTTTTAGTTTCTCTTTTGATTGCATATATCCATGCGACCGCCAGGCGACCTCCGCACTGCGGGCTCGGGCTCGGCTTCTGCTTCTGATTCTGGATCTCGCTTTGGCTCTGGTTCTACTCCTGGTTCTGGCTCTGACTCTGGTTCTGCCTCGCCTGCTGCGTCGTCGCCCTCGTCAATGACGAGTCCCGTCGCTGCTCCACAGGGGCCCCTTCCCGTTCCCGTTCCCGTTCCCGTTCCCATTCCCATTCCCAGCTCAGCTCACAGCTCAGCTGACGAACAGCCGTCTCCACCATTGCTACGAAACGGCCTCTCACAGTCACCGACGCCGTCCTCCCACTCCTTCTCTTCTCAGCCCGGCACCTCCCAACCTGCTCAATCTGGATCTCTTCTTGATTTGTATCGACCCAGCTCTTCTCCGTCCGACTCTCCGCTTACAGGTCAGCTGGGCTCTTCTCCCTACCCAACTTCTCAGCCGGGACCTTTTCAAAAATCGTCTCAAAAGTCGTCTCAAAAGTCTTCTCAAAAGCCGTCTCAGAAATCCTCGCATTCGGCCTCGTCGTCTATCGCGTCCGCGTCCTCTCTGCCTGACATTACGGGCACCTCTCCTGATAGGGCAAGTGCACCGATGACGCCGGTAACTGCACCGTCCATATCCAGCAGTGCCTCCCTCTTAAAAAATGCTCCTCAATTACGACCTCCACAGCCCAGTTTATCCGACCTGATCATGAGCGAAGCGTCGTCTGGAGCCTCGGCCATCGACCTTCCTATTCCTGGCCAGCAGTATTATGCCCCCTCGGGCAGCTACTCTCATCATTCCCGATCCCAGTCTCACTCGTATAACTCGCCTCAGTCGTTGCGATGCCCTTCTCCCAACTCGGTCAAACGGTCCAGTTGGTATGGCATGCCTGCTGTCGACGATTACCCGCACTCATCCAAAACTGTTCTTTCTTCTAGCAACAACCCGCTCTCTGCTAACATGAGCTCAAACAGCTCCATGGTCACGCCTACCACCATCATCTCGCCTCCTTCTCCGACCCTCGAGGCTAGACTGCCCATGTCTCCTCCACCAAGGAGCATCTCTCCCATGAGACCGGCATCGCATCAGAAACAGCCTAGCCAGCCATTTAATTTTGTCTCGACCACGCTCTCGCCGGCTC
The DNA here is from genome assembly GCA_030580325.1 of Sugiyamaella sp. yHKS617. Taxonomy (NCBI): domain Eukaryota; kingdom Fungi; phylum Ascomycota; class Dipodascomycetes; order Dipodascales; family Trichomonascaceae; genus Sugiyamaella; species Sugiyamaella sp. yHKS617. Next base: position 3,353 of record JAKTSR010000346.1, on the reverse strand, counting down.
AGGTTTCGTCAACGCTGTCACCCTCGCCGGCCAAAGCCAACCAGCGACGTGGCCATCGATACAAGCATTCTTCTGTATCGATGAACTTCTTCCAGGAGCCGCCAGCCCGTGCTCCACTGGCCATTCCTGCCTCTTTACCGATTCCTAATTTCACTGAATGCCGCCAGAGTATGTCACGAGAACAGCAGATCCGATTGGCCTGGACAGTCTGCCACATTTTCACCGCGGTGCTAGTATACAACTGCGACGCTCCCTTCACGGCGCTGTCTGCCCTGTCGCATCTACTACTTTATGATGCCATGGGCGCGATTCTATGTGTTTCGGTCGATGTACTAGGGAACTTCGATGTCTGGAAACAGAGTAGTATCCATCTGCCGTTTGGTCTAGAGAGAATCGAAGTGCTTGCTGGCTTTGCTCTGTCGGTATCACTGATCTTCATGGGTGGTGACATTATATCTCACGTTGTGCAAGAACTGGTACAGTCGGTGTATGCTCCTGGCCAACATGGCCATTCACACGGCAGAGCTGTTCACAGCCATGCTGGCGGCATGTCAATGGAAGATTCCCATGATGAGGCTCTCAACTGGGCATCGGTAGTATTCCGTGTCATGCTGGCTATAGTGGCCACTGTTGTGTCTGGAGTGGGACTGAACAACCACGCCCGTATCAGCCGGACTATGAACCGTGACCGCGACGTCGACGCCACCAACATTAAATGGATGCCCTCGATCCTGTCGAACCCAACTCATTTAATGACCCTGACCTTTTCGGTGGCCATACTGTTCTTCCCGCTGCTGGGAGCGTCCGGATATGTCATTGTAGACGCGTTACTCACTCCTGTCATTGCCTCGTCCATGTGCTATATCGGCTGGTTACACGCAAAAGCCCTCGCTGGCATGCTGGTCATGAGCTACTCGGGGCACGACCGCATCGAAGACATCGAGGACCAGATCAACCGCGAGCCCCTGGTCCAGTCCGTCTCGGACATCAGCCTCTGGCAGGTCCACCACGAGCTGTGGCTGGCCAGTATGAAAATTGTCATGTCCGGCTCCGACGACGATGAGCGCCGCCTGCGCGAGCGGGCTTCGTCCATCGTCCGCTCCACCATGGGCGACGACCACAGCCGCTGGGAGACAACCATCGACATCACTAGAACCACCCTAGAGTAATAGCACTGTAGCATACACTCGCCTTTGCCCGGCCCGGCGGCGCCTCCGGCGGCCAGGGCGCTGCCCCGGACCCCGCTGCTCCTCTCGCTGCGCTCGAGTAGGGCCACTGGCCACTCCCGGTGGCTCGTAGGCACTGCCGTTCTCTCCTGATTCCAGGGTCGCGCTGGTCCCCTGGGAGCAATCCCTCGCGCAGCGAGCACAGGCGGTCTGGGGCACATCCCAGTCGCCGGAGGCGCAGGTCCTCGCTTCGCGGAGCCGCCAGCCCTCCTCGAGCGCAGCGAGAGGAGCAGCGGGGTCCGGGGCAGCGCCCTGGCCGCCGGAGACAGCGAGAACAAGGGGTCTGGGATCACGCCGCAGCCGCCAGGGGGTCCCCGCTTGGCGGAGCCGCCAGCCCTCCTCGAGCGCAGCGAGAGGAGCAGAGGGGTCCGGGGCAGGGCCCCGGCTGCCGGAGGCAGTGCTTCCCCAAGCGGAGCGGAGGGGTGATTAAATAGATTATTACACGAAGGTGGACCATTGTCTTTCGTAGGCCTGTTGTTCGAGGATGGCTTTTTTGATCTCGGGGTCTGCGGTTTCGAAGACGTAGGGGTCGACGTTGACGAGGCCGGTTCGGCGGGCGCGGTTGGGCATGGCGAGCACGGTGTCGATGACGACTTGGGCCGAGCCGTTCTTTTTGTCGTCGGCCGGCAGAACCCGTCGCCAGGACACTCTCGTCGGCTGGGACGCCTTGGGGTAGAAGGAGATGCCCGTGTGTGGCTCGTAGGTGCCGTGGCTCGACCAGGTGGGGGCACGCCGCTCGCGCAGCGTCGTGTTGTATCCGCTGGCAGAGACAGCGTGCTCGAGTTTCCAGTTCTCATCCGTTACCGGCACCTTCCGCTTCTTCGATGGGTGCAGAAGAACAGGCTCCTTGGCATTGTCGCGGCCAGCCATCGGACTGGCTGCTCCCGTGAGTTGCGAAGACGAGTTGCCGTGCCAGGAAATGTACTGGTGTCGGTTGTACACGTCCGGGCCTACGGTTCTGTCTTCTGGCTCGGCTATGTCGCCTTCAACGAATCCAGCATCTCGAGCAGCCTGCTCGTAGTAGTCGTCGATAACGTGTTTGCCGCCCACAATAATTCTAGCGCCGAACTCGCGGAATATCGACCGCGCAGTCACTAGGCTGATAGACCGGCCCTTGTACGAGTGGGGGATCAGGTTCCGGTCGATGAGCCGGTACTTTTCCCGGTCGCTAATTACCAGCTTGAACAGCTTGCGGTGCTTCTGGAATAATAAATATGAATCTCGGAACCCCATACATCGCGCTGGTTCCGTTGACAGCATGTACAGTCTGTCGCCGCGGCCCTCGACTGTGAAACTGCGCACGCGGAACTCTCGTCCTCCCTGGAGTTCGCCCAGAGGAGTGATTTTCTTCTCGCCCTCCGGGTCTTCATCCAGCACAAACTCGTCGTTTTCTACCGTCAGCACTGTGCCGTCTTCGTCGATCACCTGTCGCGGCGTGTTATGTGAACTGCCGCCTGCCTTCTTGGACTTCCTTCCTGGGCCCCGGCCGCGGCCTCGCTTGCTCGGGGTTCCTGGCTCCGACGCCCCGTCGCCTCTGTCGTCGTCGCCGCCAGGAGTGCCCTCCGAGCGTCGTTTCTTCTTCGAGCCAGGAGGGCGGCCGCGTTTATTTCGCTTCAGCTGCACTAACCCGCCCTCGTCGTTCTCGCCACGCTCTGTGCCTTCGCCCTCCTCGCGCTCTTCTCCATCCTCTTCTTCTCCATCTTCATCCTCTCCATCCTCGTCTTCTCCGTCCTCATCCTCGTCGTCCTCTACTCCCCGGTCGGCTTCGTCGTCGTCGTCGTCGTCTCCATGCTCTCCGTCCCCTTCTTCTCCATCTTCCGGCACTCTGTCGTCGCCTTCGTCTGCGTCCTCTCTGTGTCCATTCTCATCCTCCTCGGCATCGTGGTCGTCGACGTCCATTCCGTCCTCTTCTCGGCTGAGGACATCTCCAGCATGCTCCTCATCCTCGGCTCTGACCGCGCTTGAACGGCGGGCTGTTTTTCCGTTAGTGCTGTGCTCCACGGGGTGCCACGCGCCTCCGGCGGCCGGGGCGCTGCCCCGGACCCCGCTGTGCTCGCTTCGCGAGCGCTACTCCCGAGAGTGGCCCTCCTCGAGCGCAGCGAGAGGAGCCACGGGGTCCGGGGCAGC